>CM021748.1:1183480-1279419 GCA_011075105.1 Heteronetta atricapilla
GGCGGGGGCGGGGGGCGCCTCGCGGCGGCCCCGGGGCGTCCCGCGGCACGTGTGGGCCCGCGAGCGGCGACGCGGCGCGGGCGCGGCGTTGGGGGGACCCAGCACGGTGTACGCGCAGGTGGTGGCGGCGGGCGGCCGCGACGCGGGCGCCTCTGTGTTCGTCTTCTCCGAGTACAACCGGTGAGCACGGGGCTGCGGGCGGCGCGGCGCGGGGCGGGCCGGGGCGGGCGGCGCTGACGGCGTCCTCCCCGCAGGTACCTCTTCAACTGCGGCGAGGGCGCGCAGCGGGCCATGCAGGAGCACAGGTGAGCGCCGGGCCGGGTGCGGGGCCGGGCCGGGCGCGTTGCCGGGCCCCGCTGACCGCCCCGCCGTGTCGGCAGGCTGAAGATCTCGCACCTGGACTGCGTCTTTCTCAGCAGGCTGGCGTGGGCCAACGTCGGCGGGCTGCCGGGTGAGCGGCGGGGGGCTTCGGGAAGGGGTGCGGAGGGCGGCCCGGCCGGCCGCGGGATCGCGCTTGGGGGGCTCTGCGGCGCCTTCGCCTGCGGCGGGGTCGGGGCGCGGGGCCGGTGAGGCGCTGCCTGCCCAGCGCGTGGCTGCGGCAGCCTCAGAGCCTGCGGAGAGACGGCGCCGCCAGCCCTGCGCTGCCAGTGCGGAGACGTTCGTGCCTCGGGCTGATTTGTGGTGGAAGAGCTCGGCTCCGTGCCTGTCAAAGTAGGCTCAGGTTAGAGCAGACCGGCTAGGATTTTGTTCGTTACAAAGGTGGGAATCTCCCAAAAAAGTAGGAGGTTGACGGTTTCCCCAGGTAACTTGTTCCACATTATGGCTATCGAGATCCATGGGTGTTTTCAGGATTTGTGCATGTTGTCCGTATCTGTGAAGATATGTGACTCATTGAAGCTTCCACAAGGCTGTGGCAGAATTGAGTTTGGATCCAGGTTCAGGCCTGGTCTTTGCAAGACGACTAGCGCTCCTTGGCAGTAAGAGGGACCTTTCTGGTACGATCTGTCAATGGGTCTGTGATAAAGCTGTTTCTCTGTTGTGTTTTAGGTATGATTCTCACATTAAAGGCTATGGGGCTTCAAAGATGTGTTTTCCTAGGGCCACCAAAGCTGGTAAGTAGTGGAAGCTTGCAGTAAGGGGAGAAAAACCTCCACATATTGATGCTTACCTTGCAACTGGGAGAGCTGGTATCAAGGCAGTGAATCATCTTAGAGGTATCAGTGAATCATCTTAGAGCTATAAGGTACCGCTCTGAGCTCGTGCCCATCTGAAGGCTCTGCTGGAAAGGTTTAAAAAGCAGATCTCTTCAGTTACACGCAAGACAGCATCAGGCTTCTCCTAAAGCTGTCTTGTCAGCTAGTATTCTGGAAAATGATTTCAGGAAAAAAAAAAAAAAGAGCATCCTTTGTTCACCTGACTGCTCTTCCTCCCTACGTTTCCTTTTGATAGGAAGTTGGTATCTGATCTCCAGCCAAGACATGGTATTAAGCTGGTAATGATTGCTTTAGGCAGAAACTTTCCAGTCTTCATCCTTAATTTCCTTGCAATATTTAGTGGGTGGTAATGGTGATTCAAGAGATGGGAGGAATGGTTCTTTGTTTTCCTTTATCTAAACTGGTGATGCCCACTGAGGTGGGACACCTGCCTGGTGCTTTCTGTCTGGCTGCATGCTGCCTGTCTTTTCCTGAAGGACGTTGATCCCATGGCTTCATGAAAGTAAGGTTTAACCTCTGAAAGTGGTGCTCGCAGTTTGCACTGCTGAAGGGGTGGCCTCCTGACTTGCTGTCTCTCTTCCAGCAAAACTACTTGAAAGCAATTCGGCTCTTTCCTGGACCCCTAAAAAGAATGGATTTAGGTACGTATGTCAGGGGAGTGCAGCTAACATCAGCTTGTTAACTTTTTGTTTCAGCTGTAGCTAAAGTTGCATTGAATGTTAACAACTTCAGCATTAGGGCTCTAGTTACATCCATTCAGAGATGGTTTTAAATAGCTGTTTTGATCTGATACTGTGTCCAAACCCATCCCAAGAACTGTTTGGAAGAAAAACAGTGTTTCCAACTCTGGTTCTGGCGGGCAGCTGCCAGTCTGTCAGACTAGCTCGTGGAACTCAAGTTTAAAGCATTGTTAGGGCATTTTTCTTCCAGAGGCTGCCAGGGAGCATGGTTACCTTGGTGTTAAGGGCTGTTCTGTGGACAGTGGGCTGTTAAGAGCTTTAATTATTGTTTGATCTTTGCAGTGGGGCAAAGAAAGGAAAGTTCAGCAGGTTTTGTTTAAGAGAGGAAATTATGCTTTTCTGATATTCTTGTAGAGCGTGAATCTGTTCTTTTGAATTTCTCAGTGACTATTTCTGATCGCTTTCTAGCTGTGCAGTTGCACACAGAGCCGGAATATAAGGATGAGACGATGACAGTCCACCAAATACCTCTTATAGGTGAGCGTGTTATGCTGTAGGAAGACAGGAAAAGCACTTGTTCAGTAATTGTACTTAAGGTGATTACAGTAGCAGCTTCTATTTGCAAGCCTGAGTAAGAAGAGGCTTATGAATTTACATGTACTTCTCAGCAGAAAGATCTCTTTCAAAGGAAGAAGATGTGCTGAGTCAGCCTTTGTTTGTTCCTTTTCTTGTGGGTAAAGAATGGCATGTGAAACATGACTGAATCTGGCTTCATTAGCCAGCTGAGTTTTCTTACTAATGAAAGCTGCAATACTTAGGGCACAGACATAACTTTGACAGTCTAGCTCTTTTGAGAGAATCTGAAGGACTTACTTCAGGTGCCATCAGACATTTAAGAGGCTGGTACGTGCAAGAGCAAGTCAAACTGGGGGGAGACAGTCAAACAGTCTTCTGATACAGTTTGAACATGAATGTCATGGAAGAAAAAAAAAAAGCTCAAAAAAAAATGCTTTTCCAATTTGTCTCTTTTGTTTGAGTGATTTGTCTGGTTTTCTTCAATTTGGGACAGGAAAACCACTAGATGCTGAAAATACATTTCCTCAGAGTCCAGGATTATCAGCACAAGGTGAAAATAGCCCAAAAGGTGACGCAGAGCCTGGGTCTCCAAAAGCTGCACATCCAAGCTTGGATGAGGGCAAAGGAAAAGAAAGCCCAAAGAAAACAGGTGAGAACAACGGGGAACTCTTAACTTTCTTGAAATAAAACCAAATTAAGACCATTTATATGTCCTCCAAGCTGTTTGTCTTGTGGCAGTGAGGTCTGTAGAGCAGCTCAGCTGCAGAATTACAATGAGCAAATTGAGTTCTGGTACTTTGGAACTTGATGCAGAATTATTAAGGCCTAGAAATAAGGCATGATTCCTACCTGGGGTGTGCTTAGACTGTGTAGTGATTTACTCCTGGCTGGAGTGCGTGCTCCAGCTTTTGCAATATTATTATGAGTGGATATTGGGATAGATAAATTTTTAAACTTGTGTTTTATTTATTTTAATTCTGTACCTGAAGCTGTGGGCTCTCTGGCCTTAGGCTATTGGAACACTTCGCTGATAGGCTGCAAGCTGGCTGGATGATGTTGCTTCTGTTACTGCTATAGCAAAAAATTAATCTTAGCTTTAAGGAAAATGGTAGTCATTGAAGATAATCAGTAGTTTTGCTTCTTTTGCAGGTGATGAACAGAAACGTGCCAGCAGGCATCCTGATCTGGTGATGGCTTTCCTTTGTAAAGTATGCTTGACCACAGAGGTCTCTTGATTTTATCTTGCTAAATAGATGTACTTAGAAAAAAAAGTTTGTGGTTCTACTCTCCAAAGTAGTATGAGTAGGAACCAGTAAAAACTTTTTTTTTTTTTTTTTTACAGTGGCACTATTTACAAAGCAGCCAACCAAGACTATACAAGTTCCATTCTTGCTTAATGCTTATGTTAGGGAAGTCTGTCCCACTTGCATCACTAAAATAGGAAGGGAGAAGCAGTAACAAGATCCTGGAGAACCCAAAGGTCTGGTGATAGCTTCTGGGGACTAAGACTGCTGGCTGTGGAACTGATCATATAAAATGACTCCGCCTTCTTGTCTAGAAGATGATTTGTTAAAAACTTGCTGTTTCATGTCTCCAGAATGGTGTACATACAGAGCACTGGATTTCCCATGTCTTAACTGGAACAGTGGGGCAGGCTTTGTTTCTCAAGATCTGGTATTGAAGGGAAAAGGGGAAAAAATGAAAAAATCCCTTGGCTTCTGGGGAAACAGCTAAACTGGAAGAACATGGATCTTACTTCCTGGCATGGCTTGATGTTCTTTATGTGGCTGATAATTTCTATGGTTGTTTTTAACTTTTTCAGATTCACCCAAGGAAGGGAAAATTTCTAGCAGTTAAAGCACAGGAGATGGGGCTGCCAGTGTAAGTACAGGAGCCCAGCCTGTGGGATGGGGCAAGCCCAGGCATATTGATGATGCCAAGCTAAAAGTTTTCGTGGCCTTTGTTTTCAGGGGAACTCCAGCCATTCTGCCCATAATTACAGCTCTTAAAAATGGGGAGAGCATCACTTTTGAAGGCAGGGAGGTAAGACGAACGAGTGTTTTCTGCTGTGGTTTGGTGTTGTCCTGGGGGTCTGGTGAAGGCGGGAGGATGGCACAGCATAGCACAGAAAAAGACTGGTTGCGAGTGGGCATTGGGATAATTCCAGTTGTGAGTGGGTTTTGTTTGTCTGTTTTTTAATCCTTGTTCTTGAGGCAAGGATGGGTGATGGTTTTCTGCTTATTCCCTCTCATCCCTGCTCATGTGTTTGCTCTTTTGCTGTTTCTGAGCTTTGAGTGACTACTTTTGGTGACTGGCCCTTGTTTTCAGTCCCAAGCTGTTGCTGAAAGAGGCTCCTGTGACACTGGGGCTGTTGCAGGGGTGTGATTAGAGAAGTATGCTCTGACATGAGTTAATTTGCGGCTATGGAAGTAAGCCTGCAATTTGTTAGGGCTTCTGAGCCTCCACTTCACAAGTCCTCAAAGTTGATTCAGATTTAGGAGTGAATGAGTGGAGTTGATCCCTGCACATTTTAAATTTGGTGTTTGAGTGCTTGTGTAGCTGTTGTTGTCTCCTTATTTTTTTGCACCTCTTAGACCACAGTTTTTAAGTGGTTCCAGTGTGCAGGTTCTTACTCAGATGTTGGTTTGAAGTGAGAGGCAGACTTTGCCTGTCCATGTCCTGGGTGATCTGTAAGTGAAGATCCTAACCTAGGAGATAGGACTGACATATCTTTATCATCAGAATTTTGTAGAGCCTCTTTTCTTTTTGATACTGTCTCTCATGACATCCTGCTAGCAAAGCTGAGAAAGTGTGGGATAGAGGAGTGGACAGCGAGGTGGGGTGAGAACTGCCTGACTGGCCGAGCTCAGAGGGTGGTGATCGGTGCAGCAGAGTCTGGCTGGAGACCTGTGACTAGTGGTGTTCCCCAGAGGTCGGTGCTGGGTCTGGTCTTGTTCAACATCTTCATCGATGACCTTGACGAGGGAATAGTGTCTGCCCTCAGCAAGTACGCCAACGACACAAAGCTGGGAGGAGTGTCTGACACGCCAGAAGGCTGTGCTGCCATTCAGCGAGATCTGAACCGGCTGGAGAGATGGGCAGGAAGAAACCAGATGCAGCTTAATGAGAGCAAGTGTAGAGTCCTGTACCTGGGAAGGAACAACCAGACGTATCAGTACAGGCTGGGGAACGACCCGCTGGAGAGGAGCTCTGTGGAGAAGGACCTGGGGGTCCTGGTGGACGACAGGTTGACCATGAGCCAGCAGTGTGCCCTGGTGGCCAAGAGGGCCAATGGGATCCTGGCGTGCATTAAAAGGAGCGTGGCCAGCAGGTCAAGGGAGGTGATCCTCCCCCTCTACTCTGCCCTGGTCAGGCCTCACCTGGAGTACTGTGTCCAGTTTTGGGCTCCCCAGTACAAAAAAGACAGGGATCTCCTGGAAAGAGTGCAGCGGAGGGCCACAAAGATGATATGGGGCCTGGAGCATCTTCCCCATGAAGAAAGGCTGAGAGACCTGGGTCTGTTCAGCCTGGAGAAAAGAAGACTGAGAGGGGATCTCATCAATGTATATAAATACCTGAGGTGTGGGAGAGAGAGGGATTTGGCCAACCTCTTTCTATTGTTTTGTGGGGACAGGACAAGGGGCAATCACCATAAGAGGAAGTTCTGCACCAACGTGCAAAGAAACTTGTTTACGGTGAGGGTGATGGAGCACTGGAACAGGCTGCCCAGGGAGGTTGTGGAGTCTCCTTCTCTGGAGATATTCAAGGCCAGTCTGGACGCCTACCTGGGCAGCCTGCTCTGAGGATCCTGCTTTGGCAGGGGGGTTGGACCCGATGATCTCTTGAGGTCACTTCTAACCTCTACAATTCTGTGATTCTTGAACAGGCTGTTAATAGCATCTGAACCTGCAGTGGGAACCTAGAAGCTCCTAAAATTCCATTCTTTACGTTAGCCTATTGCCGATTCTAAGACCAGAACTAAGATTTTCTGTGACACAGCAGAATGTAACCCTGTGTAATGAGAAGGCAGAATGGGAACAAGAACTGTATTGGCTCGTTTGCCAAATGTGGAGTGAGGCTGCTTAGAGCTGATGTTGCAAGTCTTGGCAACCTGCTGGGGCTTGCTGGTAGAACAGCTGCTGAGCCTGATGTGACAGTCTATGAATGGTTGCTTGTACAGCCTGATTGTGGCATGGTCTTTGTGTATCTGCCTTCAGCTCTCACCTGAAGAACTGTGCACCCCTGCTGATCCTGGCCCAGTGTTCATTGTACTGGAATGTCCTCATGAAGGCTTTGTGGATGCTGTCTGTGAAAATGAGACCTTCCGAAGGTAGTGGAGCTGGGTGACCTGAGGTATTTGGGGCAGGATGTCTATGCTGAGCCTTCTAGAAAAGGCAGGTCTGTGCAGAGCCTGTGGGGTTCTGTAACTGACAGGCCTGCCTTACCAGGCCATTCAGAGGAGGAAAAGTGCACTGGTGTAGTGCTGTGGAGCAGAGCAGACATCGCTTTCCTGTGTGATGAGCCTGGATGCTTAGACTACACGGAATATCTCTGTGGGGCTTGTGCAGAGGCACAGTAGGCTTCTGAAAGGCTCTGCAGATGTTGTTGCTCCTGGAAGAGGGCAGAGGCACTGCATGGAAGGGGGGAGGTGTGTGCGAACAACTGCCTTGAGCCCTCAGAAGGGAGCTTTGGGCCTACTGTGACAGGGAGCCTCGAGCTCCTGGGCTGTGCTCTTGAGATCTGTGTCTGAATTCTTCTGGGGGGTGTACCAAGGCTGGAGTGGTGGGGGATAGCAAGGTGATGAAGGACCAGTGCTCAGCCATCCTTTCTGTATTTGAATGTGCTACAGGTACCAGGAAGGGCTTCCTGAGAACCAGGTGGCCATGGTCATTCACATGACTCCAGAATCAGTGCTTCGGGACAGCCGCTACCAGCAGTGGCTAGAAAGGTGTGTGGTCTTCTGACTACTTGGCTTTGTCATTGTTGGGCAGCAGTGTGTTCTTCCTAGAGTAGGATTAGATGCTGGGTATCATCAGGACTCTGCTGGCTCGCAAATGAGTTTTTTTTAGCAAGTGGCTCAGGTGTATGGATACCCCAATGCAGGGCTGAAACTTTGTATGTTTTATCATTGTCTTACAGATTTGGACCTGGAACTCAGCACTTGGTGCTCAACGAGAAGTGCTCTGCAGTGCACAACCCACGTAGCTACAAGATCCAAACCCAGCTGAACCTCATCCACCCAGAGATCTTCCCTTTGCTTACCACCTACCAGAGCAATGTAGGCAAGGCCCTGCTTGCCTGTGTATGTCTCCCCTGAGTGAAGCATGTGTTTAATGTCACTCTTCTCTCTGCAGGAAGAAGAGGCTGTGTGTAGTGTGCCCATTGTGCGAGGAGAGTGCCTTTTGAAATACCAGTTCAGACCCCAACAGGAGTGGCAGAGGTCAGTGGGAATCTTTGTGGGTTCCCAGTTTTTGAGTGTTGGCTCGAGGCATGTTTTCAATGTTACTCTATGCTGAAGGAGGACAATATGTAGATATCCTTAGCAGATTCTTGTCCCAGTCCCTGAAAGCCTAAGAAAAGGTATATGAGGACTGCTGAAAACATCACTTGGCCAGTGGTTCTGGGGGATTGTTTTCATCCCTTGCTCTGGTAACCTCGTGTACCTGCCTCTCTCCTCTGCTTTGATCTCATGTGCTGCGCACCGAACTGTGGCTCTGGCAGAGCAGATGGTGGCAGGGAGATTGTTCAGGAAGCCTGATGAAAAAATTACCATTTGAACACACAGCCTGGTATCAGCTGAAAGCTGCAGGTGGTCAAACGGATGCAGATTCCTACACTGGTGCTTGCTTTGTAGGTGAATAGGAAAAGCTGTTGAATGAGGCTTTTGAGGGCAGAGGGACGTGATGTAAGAGAACGCCAACTGTTTAGACTCCAAGTTCTGGCGCTGTCAGGCAGAATAAGAGTTCCCAGATACTAAGAAGAGCATAAGTTTCTGTTTTTAAGGTACCTGAAGGCCTGCTGTACTGCACATGCTATAATGTGGACTGAGGACCCCCCAGCTTCTGATTGGTGCCTGGAGCCCTTTCCATGAGCCCGCACTGTGCCCTTGTGGCCAAGAAGGCTACTGTTATCCTTGCGTACATTCAGAAAAATGTTGCCAGCAGGTTGAGGGAAGTGATTCTCGCTACTCAGCCCTGTTGAGGCCTCACCTGGAGTACAGCATCCAGCTCAGGGCTCCCCAGTATAAGAGAGACATGGAGGTGCTGGAGCTTGTCCAGTGAAGATGGTTAGGAAAATGGAATGTATTTTTTTATGAGGAAAGGCTGAGGGAGATGGGCCTGTTTAGTCTGGAGAAGAGAAGGCTGAGAGGGGATTTTATCAGTGTGCATAAATACCTTAAGGAATGGTGTCAAGACAGTGGAGCCAGACTCTTTTCAGTGGTGCCCAGTCATAGGATGAGAAGCAACAGGCACAAACTGAAACATAGGAAGTTCCATCTGAATACGAAGGGGAGAAACATCTTTACTGTGAGGGTGACAGAGTACTGGAACAGGTTGCCCAGAGCAGCAGTGAAGTCTCCTGCTCTGGAGATATTCAAAAGCTGCCTGTGATGCTGTGCAACATGCTATAGGTGACCCCTCTTTTGAGCAAGGGTGTTGGACTAGTTGATCTCGAGGTCCCTTCCAGCCTCAACCACGCTGTATGTGATTTTGTGGATTGCTCTTCCAGGAGTCTCCCCACTTCCCATGCAGCGCTTTGCAGAGCCCTCTAGTGTCTGACGGCTCTCTGGATCTGGACAGTGCAGGGGAACATAATGCTTTTACGTGAGCATCTTCAGTTTGGTGGGATGATTATACTGCTGGGGTAGCTCAGCCTAACCAAGTATTTCTGGCCCACGCCATACTCATGAATATATGCCACTGCTCAAAATGAAACCTGGAAGGAGCGTTTGACCCTTTTTTGTAAGGCTGTTTTGGCACAGTTACTTCCAGAGCAAGGTGCTGTTGTTGTTGTTGTTCCTCCATTCCATGCCCCATCCTGGTATCTGGCCTGTTCTTTCAGGGATGCTGTGACTGTCTGTGATCATGCTGCATTTGTTGCTGAAGCCCTGGATCTCCCTGACTTCCAAGCTCGTGTGAAGGAATGCAAAGAGAGCCTGCCTGCTGTACCAGGTAAGGATCAGCAACTTGTCCTGGCTAAGTGTCATGACAGGTAGGAGGTCCTGATGAACCAGTGCTTTAGAGCCCAGCAGAGCTGTCAATGTTCAGTCTTACCGATGCCTGAGACGTGCTCTTAAGTCCTCCTTGAGCTGTGCAGTTTTCAGGCTAAGCCCAAACTCTGTTAGATTGTTTCAGTTGAGTTATGCAGTCTTCTGTTTCTGTTGTTCTAAAGCTGCTAGATTTAGGATTTAAGCGTTGCTGGGGACAATTAGAGTTGTAGCACTTCTGTGTTATTTGTGGTGACCAGAGCTCCGCTTGCACTGAATGCTGTCATAGCAGTCAAAGTGCAAGCCCATATGTTTGGGAGATGTCCTTCTCTAGAACCAGCTCCTTGTAAGGTATTCTCTGAATTTCAGTTGCCCTGGTGGTAGTGAGGCTTTATGTATGGTACAGCAACACTGACTCACTATGAATCCTCATCCAGAAAGTTAGGAACAGCAGCTAGATCCCTCTTGAATTAGCAGATTTGTGTTGTCCAGCGAGCAGAGTCCTTTTTTGCCTGCCTTGGTATATGCAGCTTTGTGTTCTGCTGTGCTTTCTTGATGGGTACCTGCCCTGTCCTCCATCTTCCCTTGTAAATTCTGATACATTGAGAAAGCCAGAGGCTGAGCCAGGCAAAAAGGAATGTACCGGGCATATAGGCTCTGGAGGTGCTGTGATGTCTGACTAGGCAGTATGTGCATAACACCTGCTTACAAATTCTTCCTGTGCATTTTCTGCAGAAAAAACAGATGCTTATCCCGAAATTGTATTCTTGGGAACAGGATCAGCAATTCCGATGAAAATACGAAATGTCAGTTCCACCCTGGTAAATATTAGGTAAATCCTGATTTCACATGTGTTTTGCTCAGGGGGGCTCATTATCTCAAGGGTATTGCCCAAGGGTTGTTTTGACAGCAGTGTTGATGACACACAATGAGGGTGCCCCTATGGTGGAGTCTGTAGGACTTATGTTTCAGGCACCTGTCTCTGTAGGTGGGGAGGACTTGAGAGCTACCTGTAAAGACAAGCACTTAATGCCTTCCTTCATTTTGCTGCCTGCCCTAAGTGTGTTCAGCATCAACACAACACTAGAATGAGTTACGCAGACAGAACAGTCTTCCTAGAGCCTCGGCTAGTGGGACTGCAGTAGCAATAGAGGTAGAGCACTGAGAAATTCTCTGCCCTCCAACCTAAAAGATTCCCCCACCCTGAATAGGCCTTGGTCAGAACTCATCCAATGGCTGCCAAATGTCTTTGTTGCTTGTCTTGCCAGCTCTACACAATCCCTGCTCTTGGACTGTGGGGAAGGAACATTTGGACAGCTCTGTCGCCACTATGGAGAGCAAGTTGACCAAATACTGTGTAACATAGCAGCTGTGTTTGTGTCTCACATGCATACCGATCATCATTCGGTAGGTTTAATGCCTTGGAAGGAGAAGGGGCTGTGTGCTGGTCTGCTCTGCTGTTGGGGATTTGAGTGTGCGTAGCTGCAGTTGACATTTTAGGCTGCCCAGTTCCTAAGGGCTGCAGTTCCCCTCTGTGCTCCCCAGCCACTGCTGCATGTCTGTTTCTAATCCCCTTTTGCTTCCTGTTAGTGGTCTCTGTAGACTTGACAGGATCATCCAGACACATATCTTTTTTAATCAGTATCCAACCCAACTTCCTTCAGTGCTTTGCAATAAACTGTCACAGAAGGACTGATTGGTCTGTTTGAGATTGGGCCTGGTGAAGGCAAGCTGTTTATTGATCTTGAGTCTGGAAACCAGTCTGGGACTGAGATGCTGGCTGGAGGCTTTCTGCCCTCCATCTTTCTTTTGGGAGCACTGAGAAGAGCTGAGAGGCACGTGTTGTGTGTGGGCTGCTGGTCATCAGCTTGTGGCATGGTGGTGACAGCGTTTGAGCAGTTGAGTTAGGTGTAGTTACTGGAAAAGCAGTAATCAGGTATTTCTGACTGTATTTTCCAAAAACTGCATCTGGATGAGTTGCTGCAGCACTGTTACTACTTATGCACCAGACATTTACGGCTTTCTGTTGTTTTCTTGCCTTTGCAGGGCTTGATGAACATCCTGATGGAGAGGCGGAGAGCTTTTGTAAGTTGTACTGTTGTTTCACTGCTCCTAAACTTGCCTTGGAGTGAGAGGAAGTGAATTTCCCCTTATTGGTGGAAAAGCAACATCTTTTCCCTAGGCGTTTCTTCTTCATGATTTGGTATATACCTAGTACTGATTTTCCTTCTGCCTCTGCTTTTCCAGGCTTCCCTTGGTCAGGCTTTTAGCCCTCTGTTTCTAGTAGCACCTGAACAGATCATGCCTTGGCTATATGAGTACCACAACCACTGTGAAGAAATTCTCAGAGATATCAAGTGAGTGTTCTGTGTGCTATGTGGGGAGATGTCATCGCTTCATTGAAGGCTGCTCTGACTCCTTGCACTGTGTAGGATTGTGATGTGTGACTTGCAAAGGAGAGGGTAGGGTTTGTTACTTTGTTGTGCTACTTTAGAGACTTGCATGCAGATTAGGAAAGGACAGTTGGACAAGTGTAAAAGGATTCCTCAAAGGGAGGGAATTTGGCAGTGGGGAAGAAGTGATTGAGCAAGTTACTGGGTAGTGAAAGCAAGGGCAAGAACACATAAGTGAACTGAAATATTTTGTTTGTAAGGCACTGAAGACAACTTCTGTGAGAAATAGGCTGCTCAAAGATGAGATCAGATTTTACTTTGTACCTGTCCTTAGTTCTCTTTTCTCCCCTCCCTTGCAGAATGGTTACTTCCCAGTCTCTTGTGAAAGGCTGTGAGAACATCAAACCTAAAATGAAAGGGTTTGTCAGTTCTTTGTTAGAGATCTATGACTTGGCTGAGGTAAGCTCGTGACCTGACGTAAGCTCATGACCTGACAAGGCTGGGTGCTACAACAAGGGGCAAGAGGGGACCTGAGGTCTAATGCTTGTTTCTTTTTCAGTTTCAGACTTGTGAAGTCCAGCACTGTAAAAATGCTTTTGCATGTTCAATGATCCACAAATCTGGCTGGAAAGTAGTCTATTCTGGTGACACAATGCCCTGCATGGCCTTAGTAAAAATGGGTAGGTGACAAAAACCCTCCGAAGAATTTCTTTAAGGCCTTGAACTGTTAGTAACCGAAGTGGGCACCCCCAGCCCTTAGTGCTATGCCTGCAAGCCAGTGAAGCACTAAAGGGGGTGGGGGTGGAAGATGAGACTTCACGTGCTTATTTAAGCAATGGAACTAGTTTGTGTTCAGCTGAAGATTGAATGTACAATATTTACACAGGAAAAAATGCTACTCTGCTGATCCATGAAGCAACACTGGAAGATGGCATGGAAAAAGAAGCTATAGAGAAAACACACAGGTGGGGTGTGTTCTGCTGTCTTAGCATTGTGAGGAAGGTAAAGGCGTTTAGCTGGGCACAGACCTCAGATCTGATGGTGAAGGGCCCAAGGCTGTAGTGTGCACAGAGCTCTTCAGCACTAAGACTGGCATGTTGCTCGCTGTAGTAGTTGTACTCTCACAGCTCTCCTGAACATTCCTGAAGAGAAATCAGGAAAGCTTTTAAGTGGACAGTAATAACTCCAGAAATAGACTGGCCCAAAGGAACGGCCCTCTGCTTGATTGCATTTGAGGATTAAGCTCAGGAGGTCGAAAGGTCATCTACTCCTGTCAACTAGCTGCACAATTCAAACAGCTCTTCAGCCAGTGATGCAAGTGCTGCCCCTAGCAGAAGTGGGAAGCTTTGAGAGCAGCTTCTTGTACGTAAGCTGAACTTGCTGCCACCCTTGTGATGAGAGTTTGTCCACAGTTTGTGAATCACTTAACAATTAAGCTTCAAGTTAATTAGTGTCTTTCCTGCACTCTTGAGTAATTTGGAAGTGGGAGACTTGTCACCTGTGCAAGTTGTCAGAGGCAAAGGTGCCTGGGTTTGTGTGCAAGAGCAGGACACCCTGTGCCCAGCAGGTGTTGTATCTAGTGCTTGCTGTTGGTGTGATGTGACCTAAGATGCAAGATGGCCTGCTAGAGAGGCAGCATTAGCCAGCCTGTGAGTCACAAATGTGCATGGTGCCATGTACCTGTTCCTTTTGCAGCACAACCTCCCAGGCAATTCAGATTGGGATGAAGATGAATGCAGAGTTCATCATGCTCAATCACTTCAGCCAGAGGTATGCCAAGATCCCACTGTTCAGTGAAGACTTTAGTGAGAAGGTTGGAATTGCATTTGATCATATGAGGGTAAGTTGACAGCTTTGATCCATACTATGGGGAAGGTTTCAGTGCTACTTGGAGATGGCAGCTTATGAATTAAATTCGCCATTTCTACTCATGTATTAACACACTATATTCTTTTGAGAGCAGTTTCCTGTGAAACAGCTCCTTTTATGGCTGTCAGGAGGTGTCACCGACATAGGGGAGAATGGGTGGCACACAGCGAGCAGTTTAACTTGAAGACAGGTGCTAATGGCTCTTGAGACCAGCAGTCCATTCTTAACATTATGGATACTTGCCTCATGTCATCTTTATTCTGTGCGCTACTGCCAGCTGAAAAGATATTTTCACTTCAGTCTTGCTCCCTTCATAGTTTGTGTGCTGTCTTAATGGCTTTCTGCAAAAGACATCTAGGAGCCTAAACCTTGTAGAGCTAATTTTTGTACAACTGCATTCAGTACAGTGAGAATAGCTCACTCTAGCCTGGCTGTTGCACGATCGCCTGCCTGCCTAGTGTACATGCAACTGAAGACCTTCAAGAGCTGGGTGCTGTACAGAGGAAGGGGCAATGTCCTGCCAGCTAAACAGGCAAAAGACTAAGAGGGGGGAGGAAAACAAAAAGCAATTCTCAAGCTGTTGCTCTTGTGCCCAATTTATTTCAGGTACGTTTTGGTGACTTTCCGACTATCCCAAAGCTGATCCCACCTCTGAAGGCTTTGTTTGCAGATGACATAGTAGAAATGGAGGAGCGAAAGGAAAAACGGGAGCAGCGCCTTCTGAAGGAAGCTGCAATAGTCTTGGACAAACTGGCTGGTGGTGAGAACGAGGAAACACCATGCCAGAAACGGAAACAAGCCAAGAGCCCTCAGGAAGTATCAAACAAGAAGCTTAAAACAGTAAACTGAAAGAAAAGAAGTTGAGAATTCTCTGCTCTGTAAGGTGCACCCTGTCCTCTGCAGGCCTCTGAAGTTTGCGGTGCTGGGGGCTGCCCGCAGGTACAACGGGAAAAGGGTCGGGCCTCAGCGTCTGGGTGTGCTCAGTCATCAGTGGATCTCCGTGGGCTGAAGCTACCAAGCATGCTGTAAGCAGCTGGGAGTCCTTGTGGCAACAGTATATGTCCATGCGACTCCTGTTCCTGGGTCTCAGCTGTCCACAACATTTTTCTTTCAGCCAAGAGTTCTCTCCAAACTATTTTATTTTTTGGTTTTATACTAGAAACTATATAGGTAATGTAGCAGCAGCGGTTACAATCTTGGGAGTTGCAAGAGGTCAGGTCTGAGAAGCCCTCAAAAGGCTGTGGGTTCTCCAGAATTAGGTGGGCAGGTCTCTGGGTATATGAGTAATGTAACTAAGTATCAGGAGGTCTGTAGGAGGAAATTTCACAGTAAAATAAATGGGACCCGATTAATTGCTTTTAGAGATGTAGGTTGATTTAAGGATCTGAACGCTGCTGAGTTCCCATTTTAGTTTGGTTTTCTTGGTTGATTTCCCCCCCCCCCCCCATCAGGACCGTTTTCTAAAACCTTTATTTACAGTCTGAATAAACCATTCAACATCATACATACGTGTGTTTTTGCCTGGATTCATGAGGATTTGGTGAGAGCTATGAACTATCTCACTTGTTGCAGAGAATGACTTTGTTTTGGTGTTTCTGCATTACAGCTGAAGTGTAAAGACAGATAGTACCCTGCTGCGCCTCGTGCCAGTCATGGTTGTGTTTTTGTGTTAGAAAAATCATGCCTGCCCGTATTGCCCTGCACTGAAGAGCTTGGTTCCTCACAGTTCAAGGGGGTAGTGGTTAGGGGCAGCTTTTGAATCCAGGATGCAGGGGACAGGGCAAAGGAAGCTGATGTAGGACAGATCTGTGGTTAAGAGGGGGGCACTTTTGAGGCTTTCTCTGGGTCAGATTTACTTCTGCTGTAATCACATGTCTTGGAGCAGGTGGGGGAGTAGTACTCAGAACTTTTGTGATGAGTGAATTTGCAGAAGTAACTTGAAGGCTCCAGGCCCTCAAGTGCTCAACAAATGATAACAGTGCACAAAAAAGACTTATGACTTAATTTGAAGGCAGTAGGAAATAAACAGACAGCAACACACCTACTGTGGATTAGCTGTGCTTTAACATTATGCTCATCTAAAGAGGAAAGTTGGTAATTGATGAAGCTGGGTACTACAAAAAGGTCCTACTTGGCTGTGAAGAACAGCAGGGAGCTGGGATCAGTGATGAGCAAGGACTGAGCAACCACTTGTTACTGCACAGGTGTAAATAGGATCATGGTCTGTTGCTGGGGGGGCTGCGCTGGATCCTGTGCTTCGTGCAGAAGTAGCGTGGGGCCTTTGGTGAAGCCAGGGATAGAAGAATAGGGGCTTGCTTAATCGTGTTAATGACTTATAAATAAAAAAATCATTATTAAAACCAGGAATGGAAGAATGGGCCTTGCTTAATTGCATTAAAATAGATGTTGCTGAGTGTCTTTGCTTACTATGTGGGGCCCCTCACAGAGGATGTTTCCTGACAAAAATGGGGAATCTGTCTCAAAAACCAGCTGAGCCCAACCTTGTGGTTTGGACAAGAGCCAAGGAGCAGCTGAGTCTGTACAAAGGTCAACTAGTGGTGATGAAGAAGAGTTACCAGCCTTCATCCCCACAGCCTCCCAACAACCACCACCAGAAGGTACTGCACAAGTGTTGACAGGAGGAGTTTATGGAAATGCCTCCTTGGAGCTGATTTTAATACAAAGTGGGGATAGGTTACAAATATGAGTAGGCATATTGGGAAACTTCATGCACATGTAACTTTACTGCATATAACTAAGGCAAGTTGCTGCATTGGGGTGCGTACACCTTTGGGAGCCACCCTTGCCTGCGCCCAGCGCCGAAATAAATCACATACCTACTTGATAACTCGTTTGCTTTGAGTTCTTCCATGAATCGTTTGCTACAGTTGTTACGTGCCAGGAGTTAGGCAAGGCGGGCTCCTTCCCTCGGAGGCGTCCCAAGGCTTGCGCGGAGAGCGCGGCCGACCGCCAGGGGCCCGGCTGGGCGGCGGGAGGGGCGCGGCCGCGTCCCCGGGCAACGGCGGCTCCTCCCCGCAAACACCGACCGGGGCCGCCGCATGGAGGGCACCGAGGAGGGCCCGGAGGGCGCCGAGGAGGAGGCCCCGGACCCCCGCGCTCTGTGGCTGCTGCGCTGCGCGGCGCGGGGCCTGCGGGGGCCGGCGGAGCGCTGGGAGCGCGGGGCGGGCCGTGCCGAGCTGCGGGCCTTCCTGGCCGGGGCGGCGGGACCGGCACTGCTGGCCTGGCCCGGCCCCGGGGGGCAGCTGCTGCTGGCCCCCCCCCCGGCGCCGCCCGCCGCCGCCCGCCCCAAGGCGCTCTTCTTCCTGCGGCGCCGCGGGCCCGGTGCGCTGCTGTGCGGGGACCTGCCCGCTGACGCCCTGCAGCACCTGGCCGCCCTGGTGCACGAGGTGAGGGCGGCGGCCGTCGGGGCCTGGCTCTGTCCTCGCGGGCCACCGGGGGGTCCCGAGCTCGTTGGAGCCTCCCAGCCCCGGCCCTCGTCCCCGGTGGGCCTGCAGAGTGGCGGTGACCTGACCGTCGTGCGGTCACGGGGCTGGAGGCACCCTCGGGTCCAAGCCCCGCTCCAGCCTATGGGACACCGGCAGCGGGCTTTTGGAGATCTCCGATGGTGGAGGCTCCGCCGCCTCCCTGGGCAGCCCCTGCTCCCTCACCCCCATGGTCCAAAAGTGCTTCCAGGCGTTAAGATGGAGTCTTCTGTGGTTCAGCGCCTTCCGAAGGGCTCATGTTTTTCCTATGGGATCTTCAGGAGGTGTGAGCGCTCCCTGGTCCCACCAAGAGTCCCTTAGCGACATGACGTTGCCTGGACCAAACTCCTGACCCAGAGGGGTCTCTGCAGCGACACTGCAGTGGTAAAGTAAAGGAGGTGCTTATGCTGAGAAATTCTGGTGATGCTGTTGGTGTAGTAAGATGCTGACTGACTGGATTCCCAAGAACAGGCTGCCTGACTGTCTGTCTTTGATTTTGTGGGATAATGCGTTATTTGCACAGGGAGCCTTTGTTCTGAGCAGTTTGATGAGTTTTGTGGTCTTGTTAAGTCCACGCAAATGGTGTTTTTTGTATCACGGTTTTGTTTATAGATGCGGCCAGTAGCATATGATACGTGTTGTAAACACCATCTGTTACAGACAGATTTTGGGGTAGGAAAGCTTCAATAGATACTGTTAGATCCCATTTTTCTGGCTTCCTTCAATAGCTGGGATTGTGCACCTGGATGGCATGTTTGCAAGCTTTTTTCCCCTCAGCTGTTCCAGATGGATCCAGTGTTTCCATAGGGAGCAGATCATGCCTGGGTTTGGTCCCAGTTTCTGCTCAAACTTAAAAGAAATCAGAATGGTTGTCAGCAGAACAGGGGGTCTGTGGGAAGGTGAAAAAGGTCTTGAATTTCCTGAGGCTGCACAAAGCGCTTCTTGCAAGGGCCCTTTTGCTGGGGGTTTTAGGTCAGTCTTAGAAAACTTTGGTTAGAGCCATAGTCTGTGCCCAACTTCCTATGGGTTACTTAGGGCATCAGCACACCAAAACCATTCTTCATTCAGTAGGGAGCTGAGCTGTGAATCGCAGCTGGGGTGACCTTTTCTACCTGTCACACACAAACCTTTGGCATGGCTGAAGGGAGCACACGTCCACTCTGTGGAGCTGGGGACTCCTTCCATGTCCCGTTTGTGTTTTAGCAACATAATAAGAAAATAAAACAGCTATTAGGCCCTTTACAATAATACCAGTACTAGCAGTCCACATGATTTAAGTAATAGAGAAAAATCTTGCTAATAATGTAGTTAAAGCTGTTGAATGTGAGCTCCACGCTCTTTGCCCACGTTCCTGGGGCTGAGCTCCCCCTTCCTGCATCCCTCTGGCCATGGTTTGGCAGTGCCAGTGGTGAGCACAAAGAGTTGTCAGCATCCTGGCTGCCCCAGCACAGTACCCTGGTGGTGCTGGGGTGTTCCTTCTCAGTTTTGGATCCAGCTGCAGCTAATTTTAAAACTTTTTGTTACCACAGCCTGCTCCCCTCTCATCAGCCCTGGCTACAGCTGCTCACTGCAACCTTCCCGTGGTAACACAGTGGCTGGTGTTGGGCACCGGGGGCAGCCCAGCTTTGTTGGGCTGTTGCCACAGGCTGTTCGCAGAGTGGGGCCAGCCCAGGCTACGTGACAGCCACTGCATTGCTTCCACAGTGGGAATGAGCCAAAACCAGCCCAGGTGAGCCCAGGTCACCCCAAGACCTTGTGCTGCTGGTACAAAGCCTGGAGGTGGCAAAAGTCACATTCATTGGGCCACAGCTTGGGAAAATAACTTAAAAAACAGCCTGTGCTGAAGACCTGCAGTGCGGTTTGGAAGGGAACCTAGGCGACCCTCACCAAGAAGGTCCTGGGGGTACCAGAAGAGCTCCCCCTTCAGCACACTGGGGCTCAGCCCTGCTGTTCTCGAAGGGCAGCCTGAAGCCTGAGCCCCTGCCTGGCCCGTGGGCAGAGAAACAGAGCAAGCCCCGAGCACTGGCGCTGTTCTGTGCAGGGAGACGAGCCTAGCCAGGCTGTGAACCCTTGGATCTGTCCCCATTTGCAGGTTTGGGGGCTAAGACAGCCTGAGCAGCTATAGGTCTGGGCTTTGGCCCTGCTTGGGTCGAGGAGCTGTAGCAGTACATGGGTACATCAGCACGTGCCACTGGCCTTCTGTGAGAACAGCGCAGAGCTGTCCCAGTTCTCACCTTGCATGCCCAACAAAACAGCTGGGCAGATGCTCTTAAATACCATCCCCGCTGCCTGATTGTCCTCTGCCCTCCAGGTGCCGGGGAAGCCCCAGGACAGTTGATGGAGGTGAACGTGGTTGGTAAAGGAGCACAAAGAGTGCTGGACACCAGCTTTTTCTTATTAGTACCTGTAAGGGTGCTGAACCTTGTGATCCTCAATGATGCACAAGAGGCGTGAGGTTGCTGGAGCTGGAAGCTCACACACACCCTGGTCGGAGCCAGGGCAGCAAGTTTCGTGGGTGGGTTTCATCTGGGCAACGATTTAGATTGGCAGCAAAGTGGGCCTGCGGAGAGGTCCCCTTGTTCTGACCTGCCCTTGTTTCACACAGGCAGCGAGCTGTTTGGGACAGCAAGGAATTTGTGTCTCCAAGCTTGGCTGAGCAGGGACCTCAGGGCCTGGGGACATTTCAGTCTCCTGCAGCTCTTTTTTATCTATTGCTTTTTCATGACTCCTGCTACAGGTGATTGTTCCCCTCCTGACAAACCGCAAGAACCACCAGGGCTGGCCACAAGTGGTGTCACAGGACATTATACATCATGTCCACAGCCTAAAAAGTGCTGTCTCTGTGGTGGTTGGCCAAGTAAAAGGCAGGACCGTGCTGCCTCTCCCAGCAGGCTCAGAGGGAATCGAGAACATTGATCTGGAACATGAGAAATTGTGAGTATTGCCCTGTGTTTTCCTCTGGGTTATCTCCTGCTGATGCGTATGCTATATCTTCTGGGGACACCTCACCGGCTGTGGTGGCTCTTCTTCCTCAGTCATCCAAGCTGCTCATCCAGGCTGCCTGGATGGGTGTATTTTGCTCTACCTGTTCTTTAGTTCACGTACTCTGTCTCTGGGGACCATGCAACACTCTAGGCAGGTGGGTGTAGCTCAGCAAGTGCTAAAGCAAAGTGTGCACAGCAAAGCAGCAAACTGCTTGGGTTGAACCTCTGCTGCTTTGCTGTTGCCACTGAACAGGAAGCCAGTGCTCTCCTGGCTAAAATTCCCTCTGGTTTCTGTCTGCCAGAGCATGCCCTGCAAATGCACTGCTAGAAGTAATGTGACTCACTTGTTCATGATTCATGCTGCCTGCTTGGTCAGAACTATTCTAACCCCCTTTAAAACTAGATTTATTATTCTAAGGTATGTGAAAAAACATCTACAACTTCCTGCAAGTTTCTAAACTGTTCATGGTCCCATACAGAGATAGGGAGACCGTTGCACATATCCTCTTGTAGAAGTAGGGTGGTTTTGCAGACACCCACGGCATTTCCTTGTGTTTCTCTTCAAGATGTAGATGAGCCAATTTGATAATTTCAGTTGTCTCTGTTCATAGTTAAACCTCCCTGGTAGCTGTAGTGATTCTGAAGTTCACTTCCAGTCCTTGAGGGACAGTCCCCAGGAAAAGCACCCCAGCACTTCTGGCTGGTCAGGACAGTTCGGGAAGGCTGGGCCCTGTGTGCAGCTGGTCTTTGCCTTGCAGTATCTCTAGCAGCTGTGGAATCACCATCCTTTGCTAGCTGATAAGTCAGGCAGGGTGCTCACATTGCAGCTGGGGGGAACTTCCACCCTGGCGCCCTGAGCACCCAGCTTGGTGCCCAAAGCCAGAGGTGGAAGGGCTATGAACATTGCAGTGCTGTAAGCCTGGCCCAGGGCAAGGTAACAAAGCCTGGACTGCAGGCAGAGGCGGATCCCTCAGCACATTGTGTCATCGCTGTGCCTGGGCTACACGTTTGCACCCTGTGGGGCCTCAAGAGTTGTGTTATTGCAGTGGGATTGATCACTCAGGAGAGGATGTGGAGCAGGTGGGATTGCAGGAGCCATTACTGCTTCCAAGGCAGTGAGGGGACCTGTCTGCAGTGTGCCAGCCCGTCTAGAGCGAGAGAGTTCATGGTGGTGCGGGAGAGTGGGTTGAGCAAGAAGATCAGGGAGAGAGCATCTTTCTGGGGGGATGGCTCTACAGGTTGGACCCGGAGCCCGAATGGAGCTGATGCTTTAGACACTGGCTGTGCTGAGAGGTGGTGGCTGGCTCTTTGCTTCCACCATTTCTTTTATGAAACCACGTTCATCAAAGTGTGTTGCTGCCCACATTGCTGTGGTTGCTGTTGAGCTTCATTTTCTCTAGGGTGTAATTCCTGTATTAAAACAATGGTAAAATTTTACATTTTGTGATGGTTTTGTGGTTTTGAAATGTGAAGGTAGACCATAATCTGTAAAATCCAGCTGCCCACGTGGTCATTTGAAGCAGATAAATCTGAGTAATAAATGCAAACAAGTGGAAAACAAGGTTAACTGGGTGGTCTGTTATTTTGCAGCCTGGAGCTGATAGATAAATCCCTCGTGCATGCCACTGAGTCAGCTATCATCGACTGGAGCTACCAGATCCAGAGAGCACTGAAGAAAGAGTCCTCAGAGCCTCTCCTGCAAGGCAGCAACCCCAGCCCAAAGGTGGAGCTGGAGTTCTGGAAGCACAGGTAGCCCAGGCAGCCTGGCTGGAGCGTGATGGGCTCTGGTGCTGGCTGCGGGTGGAAGGAGGGCGTGCTGGTGGCAGACAGAGCTGCTGTGTCAGTTGAAAAGAGCAGGCTGCCTCGGGTTCATGTAAAGACTTCAGCCAAGGCATATTGCTCCTTCATGTAAAATAATCCCAATCTGCAAAGTGTCTCAGAGACCGCGGGGCAGCTGGCTGTATTTTAACATAGCCCTAGCCCTGGCTCCCTCACATCTTGAGGGAACAGTTTTGTAAGTGCTCTTACCATCACAGTTCACTAGGAACCAGCTGCAGCAGTAAGAGCTGATGGACACCTCCCTGGATCTGTCTTATTTTTTCTGCCCAAGCAACTTATTTTTGAGGCTTAGAAGATATTTTACTTCCTAAGAAACAGAAATCTGGTCCTGTGCCTCAGAAGAGCTCGTCGCTGTGCCCTGTGGCAGTGGCAGACTAATGCAGCTACTACTGCTAATGTGCGTAGTTAATGCGGCCTTCTCAGAAGCTATCTTTTATTTTTAAAGAATCTACTGATTTTAACAGACCTTGTCATTTTTTTGTTTTGTTTTGTTTTAACGCAGAGCTGATTTCTGAGCTCAGCCCCTCCTGGCATTAATATGCTAGTCCTCTCGGCCGGTCTGGGAGCATGTTTGTTATCCCCAGGCATGCAGTAGAACTGGGGCTAAAGGAACAGCTGGTGCTTGCAGATCAGAGGGGGTTTGGGACGTTGCTGTCTCTCCATGGCCACAAGGAGACCCTGGCCCCTACAGCAAAGTCTACAGAACTTTTCAGTGCCACAGCAGTGTGGATGAGTTTTGATCCCACAGCTGAGCTGTGCTTGGCAGGGGTGAGGTGTGAGCACCCATCCATGGCTGCAGACTTTGCTGATGGTTGAGACCTCTGTCAGAAGAACTGACTTGACGTCTTTGTGAAGGGCCTTCTGGAAGTGGTGCAGCTTAGCTGGCTGTTGTTCTCCTGTCAAAGTGGGCATTAGATACTCAGGAGACAGGGCAGGGAATTCCCTCCTGCCCTTGAAAACCTCTGTGACATGTTGGTATGGGCTGACTTAGGGCGAAGCCCAGCCCACAGGAGAGCTCTCACTAATGCCTGCAGAAATAACTGGTGGCTTCTCTCAGCAGTAGCGGAGCTGCCGGCATGGTGAGCCTCAGTGCCAGCTGTCTGTCCTGCAGGGCTTGTCTGTGCCTCCTTCATAAGCTTCTTACTGTTTTCATAAAACATTGAGACTCAGGCTGGAGGGGATCCAGAATTAGGGCCAGGGAAATGGATGGTTTGTGTGGACAGCTGATGCTGACCCCATACGGACTTGTAACATGTCTTGGATGTCGTAGGTGTGATGACCTGGAGTACATTTACAACCAGCTGACGACAAGGAAGGTCAGGAACATGATGGAGGTGCTAGAGAGAATCGAGAGCAGCTACTTCCCAGCCTTCAAGTCTATGCTCATGGATGTTGAAGCAGGTGAGGTAATGGGGCAGCTTCAGCCTATCTGTAAGAGATGTGCTGACTTCTGGCCTTTGTTTATATCCTGGTTTAACTGGTTTCAAGCTCAATGTGTTTGTAATGGCCAGTAGGAGGTCACTGTAACCATGGGGACTGCAACCACATTGCTAGCACTGTTGCTGTTTTGTATTGTAAAACTGGTCTGCTTGTGCTTGTTCTGATGCTTTCTTTTTTTTTTTTTTTTTTTTTTTTTTCCATAATGGGACAAGGTTGATCGCTGGTCTGAGCTAGATTTTCCCAAAGGTCAAGGTGAGCAGATCTGGGAATTCAGTCTGTCGTAATAAAACATTCACAGTAATGCAGCAGGACTAGCCTCAACTGATCTGAAAAGCGTGAGACCTGATTTCACCAGTTCTTGTGGTATCAGTCTGCAGGGGAGGTATCGGAGGCGAGCATGGCCTCCCACCCTGCCCCTGCAGGCTGTGCTGTGCAGGATTGCGCAGCTCTGCTTATTCTACCCCGAGAAGCCTGGTGCGTGGCTCAAGGCACCCCAGTGACATTTGGTGGGATTGAGACAAAACCTCTATAGCCATGATGCAGTGAATGTCTGAGCCATCGGTTCTGTGCTCTGTCCGAAAATTACTTAAATTCCCCTGCAAAGCTGTGCAGAGGATCTTTATGCAGTAGTTGTCTGCCCATGTCCCCATCTGGAATGTCCTCCCAGAGCACGAGGTCTGGCCAGCCTGCAGCTCCTTGCCACCTTCTGATTGTTGCAAGCAGCTGAGTGGTGTGGGTGGCCTGTAGGTGGTGGTGTGCACCAGCAGATCAGCAGATCCATCTTCTTCATTTTGCCATGCTGGCACAATTCAGTGAGACAGGAGAGCTTTGAGCAAAATAATGAAATAATTGCATTTTCTAGTGTAGGGAATTGAAGTGGTTTTTTTTTTTCTTTTTTAATAAGAAGCCTTGTAAGGAAAGAAGCATATTTTTCCCTGTTAATCAAGCAGACTTCTGTCTTTAACATGAAATTATATGAAAGTAGCAGAATCTTTATTCTAGTGTGCTTTGCTTAGGGGAGTTAAGTTCATCCAAAGGAAATACTACATATTCCCTTCTGCAGTGAGAAGCAACGTCGTCCTGCTACTCCATGCCCTGTAGCTCTCCATGAATGACCCTCTGCAGCCATCTTCATCCCAGCTGTTCAGGCTTTGCTAGCTGTGTTCATGCCAGCAGATAATGCTGTTCTTCACTTCTCCACGTGGAAATGTTTAATCTATTAAGGACATTTGTCACAGTATACATTGTACAAGTTATTTGGGCTAGAGAAGCATCTCGTGTACCAAGAGTTCATTGTTAGTTAATTCTTTAAGAGTCTAATCAAAATACAACAAATATTAGGTTTTAGTACCACTACAGCAATACTAACTGGATAATTTGGGCTGTAAGTGTGAATTCTCATTTCAACACAGCTCAGATTTGTTTGCACTAGCTTTTGCCTCTGTCCCTTTCCCTGGTGTTGTGCTCTCCCTGCTGATGTGGTAGTGTGGCTGATGTCTGCATCCCTGCATCCATGCTGGGAGGGCAGTGTTGCTATTTGGAGTTTCTTCATCTTAGATTTTGGGTTTATCTTTATGTACATTCAGGTACTTCTGTCACTTCTCGTTTGTCTATGGATTTAGCTATGTAATTATCACCTGGTTTTATTCACATGTTTGTTCTATAGCATAATTCATTAGGGTAAAGTCACACAGATGTACAAATCAATTCATGTCTGAGTAGCTGAAAGCTTTAGCTTAACTTGCTGTTGGACAGCTTTGTTTTACAGTGCTGGGTTGGCTTCTCCCAGTGGTCCTCTTGCTTCAAGTGGCCTGGCCCCAGATCGGTGCTGTGGACCTGGCTTTGTTGCCTTGTCCCTTGCTGTGCTGTCAGTCTCATTTCCTGATTATAGCCCCAGATGTGCTCAAGAAATATTTCAATGCATGGGTATCTGAGTATGTGTTGTGCTTGCTGGGATGGTTTTCTTTCTGGCCCATAACCCGACACACCACATCTGCGTGGGCTTCACCAGTTCTGCTTCTTCACAGCTTTGACTGAAGCCCGGGACATTCACCTGCACCTGATGCCCCTCAGACGCCATTTGGAGACCATAGAGAGGGCTGAGTTCAGCGAGGTGAAGCCTCTCCTGCTCCCCCTGCTCCACGTGGTGTGTTTGGTCTGGGTTACCTCCCAGCACTACAGCGTACCCGCGCGGGTGGTAGTGCTGCTGCAGGAAATCTGCAATCTTCTCATCCAGCAGGTGCGTGGCCATCACGCTACTGTTTCCAGAGGGCAGTTTCTAAAATAATGTCTCCTCTCTCTTCCTCTCTCCAACCCATCTGTGGCAAAATGATATTTTTAAGCCACATTTACCTTGAAACATGTTCAGCTCAAGAAGTGACTGTTTGATGAGATGGCAGAAGTGATCTCTTGGGTGTGATTTTGCTGTTCCAGGCCCTGGTGTACCTGTCTCCAGAAGACCTTCTAAAAGGAGAGATGGAAGAGAGCCTGGGAAAGGTGCAAATGGTGCTCAGCATCCTGAATGCATTCAAAGGGGCATTTGAGGACAGAAGGGAAAAACTTCACATGTATTACAAACCAGGCCAAGAAGTGAAGGAGTGGGACTTCCACGCCACGATGGTGTTTGCAAGGCTGGACAGTTTTCTGAAGAGACTGGGGATGGTGGAGGTGAGAATCTGGTCCTGAAAGGTATTTCAGGCCTTAAGAAGAGCTCTGTAGCCATGAATTCACTTGTTAACACCTTCACTGGGTGCCAGGGGATGAGGCTACTCACTGCTCATAGGTCTCCTGTTGAAGCAAGTCTGGGACCTTGCTTTACCCTGCCCTGCTCAGTGAATAAGTGAGCTACCCAGCTGTGTTCTTCTGCTTGTGTTGGTAGGTGTGTTTGTTCTTCTGAAGAGCCCTGTTGGACTCCTTGCCAATGGGGGGAGAATCCAGTTGGACTTCCCTTGTCCATTGGGGCAAGGGAATGGAGATTACTGAGGGCTGTGGATCAGGCAGTGCCGTCTCTGGGCCCAGTCCCCCTGCGGCTGTCAGACACCCCAGAGCAGGGTCCTTCCTGACTGGGAGAGGCCATGCGTGCCCCTCAGGGCTGGGCACCGCTTGGCTGTGCCATATGGGCCTGGGGAGGGGCAGGGACACGGTGCTCTCCAGATCATCCCTTCAGACCCTGATAGTCTGTCAACCTGGGGTGCAGCAGCTTCCGTTTACCTATTTAAAGGCAGATCTGAGCTGCTCTTCTGCTTCTCTTGTTCACTGTAGTGGAACAGAGGGTTTTACTGGCTGAAGTAAGCTGTATATTTTTATGCATTATTGAATTAAGTGTGTTGAAAATCACCATGACTGATGACTGTTTTAAAACTATTCGTAACAGTGGTTTCCAGTCAGGTTGGCTGTACAGTAAACCAAATTATGCTTGCCAGTGTAGAGATGAATATAAATAGGCATAGAAGTAACTGCAGGTCATCATGAGAACAATATAAGTGACACTAATTATGCTCTGTAACTCTGCAAAGGCTCTGGGGCGCTGACTGCTCATTGCTTGGTTATGACGGAAAGGACTACAGAAGGAAGTCATTACAGAGCGTTTGAGCTGCACGTGCACTGCCATGGTGGCAGAGAGTGGGACGCGATGTCCCATGTCTCCAGGGACAGTGAAAGGCTGCAGCGCGTGCAGTCAGGTCTGGAGGGGGGGCTGAGATGTGAGCTGTAAAATAGTAATTAAAAACATTACACACACTAGTCTTCTGAAGAATGAGGAAGACTTCTGCTTCTCTCTGTCTCTGTTTCCTCCTCTCTTCTTTTCAAGCAACCTAATAAGATGACACGAAGTGCAGCTATTATATCTGTTATTTTTGCCTTACGAAGTGTATGTTAAAGTGGATGTTCTTTTTCTACATAGCGCACATGCATTTATTTTCAAAATTTGATAAAGGCTACAGTTATGGGTGCACAGGTAGCCCGTGAACATGTGCAGAGAGAAGGGCTCTTTCCCCACTTTGTTTTGCTGTTTTGCACTGTTCATGTGCTGTAAGCCTGCCGCCTGGCTGGGGTGGCTCTGTGTTAGCATCCTACCCTCAGCAGTGCAGGAGGGTTCAGCAATTGGTTCAGCAAACAGTCATTCCGTTGTTTGGAAGCCATTCCCGATAAGCATGGCCCTGGTGGGAGCTGTAAGCACATGGCATCTCCCCACTCCTGCCTGGAGTGTGGCACCGAAGCCTGGTGGTGTCATGGCGTAGCGTGGGAGGCTGCAGACCACGGGCTGTGTCCCATTTGGCAGCCCCATTCAAAAGACATTGCCACTGGCCGAATGCTGCCTGTTTGGAGTGCTGAGCTCTGTGTACCCGGCTGTCACTGGAGCTCCGGATGGCTGCAGGCCCATCCCTGTGCTTGAGATCAGCACTTTCCTGCTGGTCCTCTGAGGCTGCAGACCACCAACCAGCCGTCACTTCCCCCCACCAGGAGTCCTGCTGGAAGAGGTGGACTCTGGAGGCAGTGCAGCTGCCGTGGCTGGGTCCTGAGAGGTGGCCCTGGGGGGTCAGGCCCAGCCAAGCTGCAGGGGATGGGAAGGAAAACACCCACCCACCCACCTCAGTAGAGATGGGCCTCATGTTGTTTTGAACATGTCCCCTAAAAACCCTTAAAAGCAATTTCACAGTTGGCACAGTATTTCCAGTGGCAGCTGCAGGTCTCACCAGAATGGGATGTGCTGTGTGCAGCCAGTGGTGCCCATGGTGGGCAAGATCCAGCTACCCGCTTCCTGCTTGTGCTGCTCAGTGGTGTGCCTGGAGAGGTCCCACAGCACCGCAGCGAGCGCAGCTCCCTGTTGTGACAACTGTTCTCATTGTCTTTGTCATCATCTTAACCTGTGTGTGTCCGCTGGCTTTGAAGGATCTCCTGACAAATGCCTTGGACCTGATGAAGCTGGAAAAGATTGAGTTCAGCGGGATTAAAGGGAAAGCCATGAGTCAGCAGGTCCTGGATGTGTATGAGGAATTCCAGGAGGCATACAAGGTGTTTGCAGAGCGAACCTATGACTGTCTCGACCTGACCAACACGGTAGGTGAGACTGGCCTGTGAGAACACCAACACCATGTATGTGTATCCAGAGCAGTGATGAAGCCATGGTGCATGTGCAGTCCTGCTGTCTTCTTCCCACCTTTTTGTTTCTTATGTTATTATCTGATCTGTCACTGCAAAGAAAACTCGCTGGAAGCCACTGGCCTTTTCTGCAGAGATATGGGAGCTCTTGCAGGTTCATAGAATTATAGAATATCTGGAGTTGGAAGGGACCCACAAGGATCATCAAGTCCAACTCCTGACACCACACAGGTCTACCCAAAATTTTAGACCACATGTCTGAGCACAGTCCAAATGCTTCTTAAACTCTGACAGGCTTGGTGCAGTGACTACTTCCCTGGGGAGCCTGTTCTAGTGCCCAACAACCCTCTCAGTGAAGAACCTCTTCCTGATATCCCACCTGAACCTCCCCTGCCTCAGCTTGACCCCATTCCCGCTGGTCCTATCACTGGTCTCTAAAGATAATAGATCAGTGCCTGCCCTTCCACTTCTCCTCATGAGGAAGCTGTAGGCCATGATGAGGTGTCCCCTCAGCCTCCTCTTTTCCATGCTGAACAGGCCAAGTGACCTCAGCCACTCCTCATACGTCTTCCCCTCTAGGTCCTTCAACATCTTCATAGCCCTCCTCTGGACATTCTCCAACAGTTTTATGTCCTTTTTGTACTGTGGTGCCCAGAACTGCACACAGTACTGGAGGCGAGGCTGCACCAGCGCAGAGGTGGTTCAGGACTGTATCTTGCCAGTTCAGGACCTTAGGCCATTCCAGTTGGGAAGCCTGGATTTTCACACCTTTTGAACAAACTTTTCCTGTAGGTTGTGCTTGCTGGGGTGCGTGAACTGTACCAACATCTACACTGTTTTGCTTTCCAGCTCTCAGTGCCTAGCTTGTCTGATGAAGGCCAGCTCAGGTAACCTCTGGGGCTCTGTTTGCTCTTGTCTAGTTGCACACATGACATCTGGTGCTCTCAGCATTCAAGAACTCCATATTTAAATATCAGTAGTGCTTTAATTAAATGAATATTCCCAGTCCTCAAAGTCATGGCTCAGTGGCCATGCAGATCCCAGATGCTCACACTAGCACATGTCATAGAAGCAGGGCACAGCAAGTGAGCTGCTGTCCCCCTTATGGTCCTACTCTTGGCCTTGGCACCAAGCAGCATAGCCTGGGTAGGCTATGAAGGACAGATAGGAATGGCATCACTGAAGGAGTCCTGTGATCTCAGAGGATCTCCGGTTCCTTCTGCTGCTTGTCCCATTTGCCCTGGGATCAGTTTGCTAAATCTAGCTGCCAGATAATCCTGGAGCAAAATCCAGCAGGCTTCTGACTTGCTCATGTTTGTACTGGGATGAAGGGTGAGTGTGCTGGTAGTGGGATGCAAGGCCAGTGCCTTGCACCCACAGTGATAGGGGCCTGCCTGGCACAGTGATGGGCAGCTTGCACTTCACTCTCTGTAGTTCCCGGAACATCTCTGCAGTGGGAGGCACAACCCTAGTGCTGGCTGGCTGGGTCTTGCTGGGAAGCTGCTTCCTCCACATCGCTCCTCTTTCAGGATGGAGGGCACGGAAGAAATGGTGACAATGGCTCTGCAGGGGCTGGCTTGATATTGGTGACCCCTTGGCCTTCTGTGTCATGCTCATTCTTTCAGTGCCTGAGTTTTCTACCTTCTGTTACCTCTTTTTTCAGCTAAAACATGGTATCTGGTCTTGCTGAAGCTCAGTGATGGTAATAGTAAAAGTTGTTGCCTTGCACTTTGTCCTTCCAGATAAGAGACATACGGCCTAATTTTTAGCCACTTTGTCCAAATTAGAAATGCTGAAGTCTCATAGCTTGTCAAGCCCAGTCTTTGATTTGGGCTTTTTTCCTATAGGAAAAACAAAACAAAACAAACAAACAAAATTTTGCTCTTCAGCTTCAAAGGATTTATTACAATCAGGACAAGGAAATTAGTGCCAGAAGATGATGGAAGTTACAGAAGCAGAACTGTTGAAGTTGGAAGAACCTTTGGAGACCACTTAGTCCAATGCCCTACTCAAAGCAGGGTCAGCTAGAGCAAGGTTGTGTCCAGCTGGGTTTAGTATCTCCGAGACTGAATATCCCCAAGGGTGGAAACTCCAGAGCATCTCTGGCTACCTTCATGGTGTCATTTCACAACCATTTCATGGCTTGCTGTTTTGCCTTCCTACAGAATTTTGAGCAAGATGCCTTTGATTTCCAGCAAAAGGTAGAAGACATCGACCGGCGGCTGGCAACTATTTTCATTCAGGCTTTTGATGATGCTTCAGACTTGGATCATGCCTTTAAGGTTTTTATGTCACATCCATTTTGTAGAACGGAAATCAGGGATCCTAGAGGTAGGCTGTGTGAGAGGAGGGCAGGCGGTGCTGTGCTTACAGGTACACGGGGCTGGTGTTTGCTGACAGTGGGATGATAAGACTTGTAGCTTTGGGGCTTGTCTCAGTGACACTCAGGCTTACAGGTACCTCACAAACTGTTAAACCAGAGAGCTACTAACAGAGTGTTTGCTGAAAGCTTTGAAAGTATTTGTACTCTTCCCATAAAGACGGACAAAATGGAACTTTGTTCCGTGATTAAGAAATTGTTCAAATCATGCTTTCAGTTGCCAGTTTTATTTTTTTGTCTGTGAGTTGGAGGAATTATGCTTTTTCTAGGATTTCCTGGTAAAAAATGCTGCTATGAATTGGGTATTGCTGTTGATATCATAGGATCATAGAATGATTTGGGTTGAAAGGGACCCTAAAGATCATCTAGTTCCAATCCCCCTGCCATGGTCAGGGACACCTCCCACCAGACCAGGTTGCTCCAAGCCCCATCCAGCCTGGCCTTGAACACCTCCAGGGATGGGGCACCCACAGCTTCTCTGGACAGCCTGGGCCAGGGTCTCGCTGTCCTCTTCAAGAAGAATTTCTTCCTAATATGTAATCTAAAGCTGCCCTCTTTTAATTTAAAGCCATTACTCCTTGTTCTGTTCCCACACCCCCTGACACAGAATCCTTCCCCAGCTTTCCTGCAGCCCGCTTTAGGCACTGGAAGGGCACTGTGAGGTCTCCTTGGAGCCTTCTTTTCTCCAGGCTGAACAACCCCAACTCACTCAGCCTCTCAACACAGAAGAGGTGCTCCAGCCCTCTGAGCATCCTCACGGCCCTCCTCTGGACTCACTCTAATAGGTCCATGTCCTTCTTATACTAGGGGCCCCAGAGCTGAACGCAGTAGTACACAGCTATATTTCAGTTCTGGAAGCTCAAGTTTTCTAGAAATGAGGCTATTTTATTTACCAATGAATCAATCTTGCAGAAAAACTAAATGGATATTTTCTGAAAAACCTTAACATAAATGTTTGATGAAACAATTGTAGAAAATGATAGTATTTATCCTTGGGTTATTTTTGAAAAAATAGCAAATTTTGAAGTGTTTGAAAAATGACAACTGGGGTATGGTTCACCTGCAGAGAAAATGTGAGCCCTGTAATAAAGGGAGAGCTATCTGGGAAGAATAGAGTAAAGAAAAGAAGGAACAAAGAAAAGAAATTCCCTTTTCTATGTACCCCTTGTTGCACATTAGTGAAGCACTTGGGTTAGTGAGGAAGTCCCAGTGGATTTCTGTGCAGAAATCAGGGTTGTGATTGTTTTCCCCCTGCTTTCTTTTCCTTTCACAGTTGCTGTACATGTATGGGAGCCTTTTGGAGCGACCCATAATCGCTGCGGATACTGCTGACAAATACTCTGTCCTCATCAGCATGTTCAACAGTGCTTTGAATGATGCTAGCTTGATCTACTCCATGCACATCCAGGCAGAGCTGGAGCTTGGTGAGTAAATTTGATTATATAGAGAATTGGATTTAGATGAATTTTTTAGGGAAAATAATTTGTATTTTCTAGGGAAACCAGAAAACCACTGCAAAAAAAAAAAATTCAGCTGCTACATCTCCTGGTGGAAATGGAAATGCCTGGGAAATCTCTGTTCTTAGTATTAAAGCAAATAATCTGTTGGGGGGCAGGAATATCTTTTGGTATGTGTATACATGGTATGTAGCTCAGAGTGAAGATACCTACTGTGTATCTAACTAGCAAGGATTTGACGAGATCTTTGTCTCCACATTTATATGCTGCCTCTAACACTCTGTGAGGCTTGCAAACCCACTCATGTGCTCCACAATGTGAATTTACAGTGTTTCCTTTGTAATACTGTAAATGCAAAGTATGCAAGTTGGTAGTTCATAACCAAGGGTTTAATCAACCTTCTCCATGTTTAGTATTTCCTGTGTGTGCTGTAACAGGAGTGAATGGGTAGGGTCCTATTAGATTATGCATGGATTTTTGAGTAACAAACCATTCACTCAACTCAGAAAGCTTGTACAGGAAGCAGACAAGGTCCAGAAGAGGCAACAATGGTGGAATTAATACAAGTTAACAAAAGGAAGGGGGAGATTAATGGAGGGAAGGGCCCATCATTTGCTATGAATTGAAGGGGTGTTAAGTGGATGTGAGACAAGATGGTCAGAACTAGCTCCTGGTCAGAAATCCCTAAATCAGTGGTTGTGGGGAGCAGGTAATGCATTCCAGGCAAAGGATGCCTCTATATCAGCTCAATTTCTAATGTTTACTGGGCTTCTCGATTGGAGACATTCTCAGGTCGTTATTAAAGGTCCAGAGGCACTAGGAGTCCTCTGCTGTTCACAGACCTGCATCAGTGGATCAGATGCTTGGATTTAAGGGAGCAAGCTGGGAAATCAGCACAGTTTTACACAATAAGTTGCTTTTCATTCATCCTTGAGGTTACAAATGCAGTGTTTAGTCAAATACCATTTGAATCTGCCCCCCAGGATCCCCTCCCGTGCACAAGAACATGCCGGTGGTAGCTGGAGCACTGGGCTGGGCTCGGGAGCTGAGAGCACGAATCCAGGCACAGTTTGGTTGCTTCAGGCACATCACACATCTGTGCGTGTCTGTTCCAGATAAGTTTTTTATAACCATCTTGATATCTTTTCTCTAATTAATCTGATTTTCTTTCTGTGTTGGATGTTATTCAATGGTTATAGCTGAAATATTTCTTGGTCAAAGAGGTGTGAAGTGATAGTACTGGCACTTTTCAACTTCCCTACAATCTTTTTTTTAAGGAACTCATTAACTGGATTTGTTTGGAAGTGGTTAAGAGGTACAGTGGGATACTACATGGGCTTTTCAGCTTTCAGGCATAGTTCTAGGTTGCAATTGAAAGACGTATTGAAAACTTTTCCCCAGCAATCCCACTCCATGTGTGTTCCAGCACCTCCTTGGGAACAATCCAGTCCTGAGCATCCATCTCTGATTCTGGGATTGCCCAAGCTGTGAAGCGCCTTTGCTTGGGTGCTCGACTGGTGCTGGGCTGGACTCTTTTAAGATAGGCTGAAAGAGCTGAGTTTCAGGTTGGTGAACACATGAGGACATGGCCTGGGCACTGGCAGAAGACAACTTGCTCAGTGTTATACAAGGGAGAAATCTCCCAAGACCTAGGAAAGAAACTAGTGCTGGGATATTTTTCACCCAAATGTTTGTCATTGTGGGTCTTCTTGGAGAAATGTGACCCCATGCTTGCAGCTACCAGCTACCACACCTGATGACACCACCTGTGGACCTCAACATTGATGAGCCAGCATATAAAAGTGCCATAAGCAAAACAGTGTTGGACCTAGGAAAACTGAAGACACCCCGGGAACGGTACCTTGTGGCTCACAGCAATACCTTTACTTGTACTAGAGGTGATTCTGAGAAAATGGATCCACTTTTTTTTATGTGCTTGACCCAAATAAGCCATGTCCATCAATGTCCAATATTTGCAACCTTCTCTCCCTGTGTATTGCCATTATGTGTCTTTAAGTGCACTGTTATTTTGCAACAATACAGACATCAACGCAATGAGACAGGTCCTTGGACCATCTCCAACACAGAGCCCACATTATCACATCCTGTTTGAATCTGAATAGCAAATTTCACAAGGACCCAGACCTGCATTTTTCATTGATTTTCTTCCCTCTGTTTAGAGCAGTTAATAACATGCCTGCAGCAGGAGCGACATGATTCTATTTCCTGCAATACAACTTGAAAAGGGAGAAGGATTAAAAAGGAAGAAAGATGATGTTTGCTGGGGCTTGATCAGTCAAGACGTCCAGTGGGGACCTCTTGAGCTCTCCCTGTGCTTTTAGCTGAACTTGCAGTAGACACAGTGTCCTTTGAGCTCACTGGGAGTTTGCTGGGCTTTAAGCGAATCCAGTTTTTGTCAAAATATCCTCCAAAATCACCAGTTGTTTTCAGGAGATGTTGGAAATTGTGGGTGAACCTGTAGAAAAATTCTTAAAAGAATTACTTTGGCTGGTTGCCTCCCTGGGTTTGGAAGCATCTGTACAGCCCAGGTAATGTGGCTGGTGTTCTGCCTCCTGCGCTGTGGGATGTCTTTGCTCTTCCTTGCTCCTGTGGTTTATGGGACACAAATTTGGCACTGCAAAGATCTGCATTCAGCAGGACCCATGTGCTGCTTCCTTTTGAGCCTCCTTAAACTCAGAAAGTGCTGGTTGGTAAACAGGGGTCGCCACACTCTTTGTAAGCCCAGTATGTGAAGCTGGCAGAATTGGATATGTTGAAGAGGCCAGTCTTTCTCCAGCAGCATTGATCTCTTCTTTCTCCCTGAACGTGGTTCCCATTTTGCAGATTGCCATACAAACACATGAGAGAGGCTGCCCAAGCCTCAGTGCACTCTTTGTGCAGCAAATTGATTTTTGGTGATATGGTAGGGTGAAATGCAATGTCCTCCCCAGTCAGTAACAGTCTGTCCTACAAACTGGAGGGTGATCTTGGGAAGGGGCTGGTCTTAGAGAGCTAAACACACATTTCCATGGGCAAAGTAATGCTGAGCTTTTCTGTTGTGCGGTAGCTGCCTGGACTCTGCTGAAGGAAGAAGGGTGATAGAAAAGTGTGAAGAAATGCTCCAGCTGCTTGACAGGTAAGGTGTGGTGCAGGCCAGGCTGTAGCTGTATGAAACAATGTTCTCTAACCCACCTCCCAGCATGTTTGCCAGCCCAAGGCTTGGGTTGTCCCTTTCTAAGTCAGAGGGAGATTTCTGATGAGACAGGAGGAGGAATCCTTTTGCTATATGCCACAGTCTTTCTGTGATGTCTTGCAATGTGAAGCTTTCTTGGGAGGAATGGGTTCCATGCAGCCTAGCATTGGTCCAAGCTTCTGCTGGGTGTAGAAGCTGCTGTGGTAGAAAACCAGAGTTGCTTGTGCCCCTTCCCAGCATGTATCCACAGGGGCTGTAATGTGTATTTTCCACAACTTGAAGTAGATTTATTGTCCCTCACTTAGTATCTTTGAGTTTGACATTGAATCTGAACTGATCACTTTGAGCTTTCCCTTGCGACAAGGCTATCTCCCCAGCAAGGACACATCTCTACAGGGCCTGCTGTCTGTCAGCAGTGAAGGAAGCTGAGACACCTGACCCCTGGGGAACACCAGGCAGGTGGAAGCAGCCCTGTTCATAATGATCAAAATAGGAAAAAAAAAAAAAAAAAAAAAAAAGCTAATAGTTGTGTTGCAGCCTTTCAGAAGGGGGCAGACCAATGGGAGGATCCTGGGTGACTTCAGCAGAGGTGCTTTCTGGGTGACATTTCCCAGAGCACTCAGATGACAACGTGATTTGGAAGGGACTTTGTTGTTTGGGTGGTTGGTACTGTACAAGTCATGCAAAGTAATAGGACCCAGTTTCAGTCCCCAGAAGTGTCAGTGAGTTCTCGAAGTGCTGCATTTCCATGTGGCTGATGGTCTCATTCTCTAAGAGAAGTGAGAGCAACTGCATCCACCCCCAGGATTTGTATGGTTTTAGGCACCTGTCCAGCATAGACACTTGGGAAATGCCCAGTAGTTGTTCATCTGTTGGGCAAAATACCTATCTTCAGGCCAAGTGCTTTGCAAGTCTATCTCCAAATCTGCTAAAAATGGTACTTGACTCTTCATCCTCCTGACTTGACTCTGTCACTGGTTTTGGGGTGTTTGTCTTTGGAGTCAAGTTAAATGTGGAAATGGTGTGGATGGGATTTCCCATCCTGCATGTTCTTCAGCCCTCAGAAGTGGACTTTCATTTGATTATACACACATCCTGTGGGCTCAATAGCTACATGGTGGATTTTTTTTTTTCTCCCTACAGGTATCAGGAAAAGCTGTATGTAGACTGGTCCCAGACGGTCTCTGAAAAATCACAGTACAACCTCACTCAACCGCTCATCCGACGAGATCCAGAAACCAAACTGATCACAGTCAATTTTGATCCCCAGGTAAAAACTGCTGCCAGCTACCATTCCTGCCTGTCTGTGGGCATGTCTCCCTGCTGTGCAGTTTTTTTCTCAGTGTACCCTATCATGTAAGTGAGATCTGGTGGGATTGGTATCAGATCTGTTCTGCTGACATTTGTGGAGCCTCTTCTGTGATGAGTAACATGACTTCACCTCTTTGTGGGCTCTATCTCCTGATAAATTATCAGGATTGAGAGTTAAGCAGAGCAAATTCTAGTGACAACCAGTCACAGAAAGTCCCAGAGTACCCAATATTTAAGTGTTGTTAGCATCTTCAGATGAGACTTGCTACTGGTTTGGAGACTGTTGGAGCATCATCTACAGAGGTGGGTTTATGTTATGTGTATGTGAACTCTGGGCTTCCTGAAAGGGTGTAAAATACCCCATGAAGGATTTCTTTTGTTACTGCGGTATCGTGCCTGCTGGTTTTCCTTTATTGCAGTGCATGAGGCTTAATATAGATTTAAGATCTTTTCTCTGTCCCCTAGAGTTTCTCAAAACCCTGTCTCAAGCACAGGTACAATGGACCATCCACCTTTTCCAGGGCAGATGTCAGCAGTGGACTGAGAGCCTCTGGGGCCTGGTGGGAGCCAGGATCTGTGAAATGCAAAAATGCCATTTAACGGGGAGAGGCTGAATCTTAGGGGCCAGGGACATGTTAGCATCAAAAACTTCCCAGTTTCCTGGGGTATGCTGCAGTTAAAATATTTAGGTTTTACAACTCATTCAAGCTTGGCCCTTAGCCAAAGGATTTGTCTTTTTCCTTGGAAGCTCCATGCTAAGGTGGGAGCCAAACGGCCTCGGGATATTTTCCACCTTGGTGAGAGGATTTGGAGCCTGTGATGTGCTGAGTATGCCTGCTCTCAGCTCTTGTGGCAATCTTTGAGTGTTTCTGCACTGCTCTTCTCAGCTTTTCATACTGAGGACTGTCCAGTGCCCAGATGTCTGTTTAGCTGCTCCTTCACCCCCTTCAGAATAGATGTGAGCACCTCATTTTGCCTAGAAAGATGTATTTTCAACCCTTCAGCATGGAAGAGTCTTCCAGAACTTGCCTTCAATGGAAGAAGGAGAGCAAGGAGAAGACAACTCCAGCCCTGTGGTGGGGATGTCCCAGACCTTCCAGTACAAAGAAGAAAGGGGGAGAACTTGGCTTAATCTCTCTTGCCATCTTGTTCCCTCAGCCCCCTGTGTTTCCCTTTCCTCCCACTCCATTCTCGTTCAGCCCCCTTTCCAGAGTGCCCTCTGCATCCTTCTTCATCCCTGCTTTCCTTCTTCTTCTCATTGCGTTTGTTGTCACTTTGGTATTGAAGATGCTCTAAGCACAGTACGAATTCCCTTCCCAGGGAGTGTGCTTGCCATGTGTCTTGGCCAGTTCTGCTGGGTGTCAGATTTTGGCAAATGTAAGGTAGTGCTAGGGAGATTTCAGGAACCCCTTCCTTCCCCTGGGGTCACCCAGGGCAGTGACTCCTGGCTGTTCAGTCCATGGATTTATGACTTCACCTGCTTCTGTTTATATCTGCAGCTTCCCAGATTTCCTGTCTGAAACGGGCAGGGATTTGGGACTAAAGGGCACTACTAGAATGGTATCAGAGGGTGATTTCTTCCCCATGCCTTCAAAGAAAGGGATGACACAATCTGCCAGCCTAAAAGGAGAGTGATTTTTAGGGAGCTGCACCCCAAGCTCAGCCAGTCAGGAGTGGTCCTCACCCTGGCTGCTGCCTGTACAACACGCCAAGTTCTTGTCACCCTCTCAACATGTGCAGTTCCAGGAGCACTTTTACCAATAAACTGAATGAAGATTTTTAGTCTTAAAAGTGATATATCATGCTGGAAGACCTCACTGTTCCTTTTGTTGCAAGCATACATTTATACCGGGTTTATAATTTAATAAACCCTCTTAGTGTAGCCCATCACTATTCAAATGTGCAGTGGCACTGAGTGCTGCTGGTTGGGCAGCAGCAGCAGGCTTTGTGGGAAGGTGGACACACTGAAACAGGAGTCGCTGGGTTTGGGCCATGGTATTTGTTTATATTTTAATGCCAGTCAGTCCCAGCAAACAACAGAACCAGAGTCTGGTCTATCTTATCTTTTTCTTAGATAACTGTTTGCTAAGCTCTGCTCGCAGTCATAATATCGCTGAAAGACTATTGATGAGCATGGCTGAGAGATTCATCATGGCTTTTAGAGGTTGCGTGTATTTTACTTTCCTGGTTGTTAGCAAAGCTGTCTGTCTTTGACAGGAGAGAAAACCAGAGGCAGGAATCAAAGGAAGACAGACAGTACAGACCGTGAGGTGTCTGGGTGCTTTTCAGAGCACGCTGATTTCTGACCAAAACAGCAGAGAAATCCTGAAACGTTCAGAAATGATTGAAGAGCATCTGCTAGTTAAATGGAGAGGGTTGTCTTGTGTTCAGCTCTGTCTTGTTTTCCAGTTGGTTTCAGTGCTGAGGGAGGTGAGCTACCTGTCCGGCAGCCAGATGGGAGACATTCCACCAACAGCTGCAGCAATCTATTCCGCCAAGGAATCATACCGACAGATGGTGGCCAACTTGGAGCTGATGGTGAACAGATACAACAAGATCCTGAAGACAGTCCTGGAGGTTGAGTACCCTTTAATACAGGGGGAGCTGCAGGATATAGACCGGAGGCTGAAAGAGGCAGAGGAAACACTGAACTGGAAGATGGAGGGTGAGCTAGCTGTGCGTTAGGGAACATGAGTACCTACCTTTGGGTCTCATCACATTCTTCCACGTGCCCAACATCTGTCCCCTGGTTCCCAGCTGCAGTTCCCAGCATGGCAGCAGAACCAATGCTGGGGACATGAAGGGCAGTGCTTAGCTTACCTGCTGTTTTTCCTGTCCCCTTGCTCTGCTGGGGTTGTGGGTGGGATTCTGCTCCCTTCAGGTTCAGTCTAGAGAGGGCCAAATTTGGGTTTGTAAGAGCTTGCAAGGCTGAGATTGAAACCTCTGCTCCATGCTTGTGCTGGCCACCCTGTGCCAGCCCAGGCAGCCCTTGTGTGGCTGCGTGCCTGTGTACCCAAGGCACTGCTTTCTCCCAGTCGTGCAGGGAGAAATGGTCCAGCCATTTGGCACTGGGGTTGGCTTGTCCCAGTAAGGGGCAGGGCCACCTGCATAACTTTTCATAAAGGATGAAATACTGCAGCTGCGGGTGTGTTTTGCATGATTTTGGCACGATTTAACCAGTGTTCTTCCTTGATCAGTTTGAACTGCAAAGCAGAGCAGAGGAAGACAATTTGTTTCCTCTTGGTGAAAGCAAACTGCTCACTGGTGGTATATATATTTCTGTCATCAGGCTTGTGGTATGAACAAGACCAAGTGTCCTCCCTTGGGAACATGCAAAGCAGAAGTCCTTATGCTGAAGAACCTTAACCAGAGAGCTCTATTGCACAATACAGATTGAGAGGTTTTCCTGCCCTAAGTTCCCTGCATCTAAGTGCAACCCTCACTGGTGCCTGGGACGTGGCTGTGGGTGCAAGGTCCCTGCTCTAGTGATGGTGACAGGGTTGCACAGCCTGGTGACTGTGCTGTGGTGTATTGAGGTAGGACAGAGCTGGCAGCAGCTTGGAGCAGGGAGTTGCTCTGTCAGTTGAGATGGTAAGTCCTGCATTAATGATGGGTGAGAAATATATGAGACCATAGGCCAAAAAGTCTAAGGGTGTATGAGAAGTTGTACCAGCAGCTCTGAAAACACAGTCAGTCATTTCATTTCTGGCCAGGTGTCTGGGATCACATCTCTGTGATGATGGATGCTGTCCATGACCTTGAGCGGAGGACACAGAAAGCCAAAAACAATGTTGAGGAAATCCAGACCATCGTGCAATCATGGGGGTCACCCATATTCGAGAGGAAAGATGGTAAAAAGGAGTCACTGCTGAGCCTGGAGGACTGTAAGGATCGGCTGGAGAAGCGCTACAGCCTGGTCCGGGAGTCAGGGCTAAGGATTCATTCACTGCTGAAGGTGAGGGGAGGGGGTGATCCCCAGGGATTTGTTGTCTCGTTATGGTCTCTGTGTCTCTGTGCTCTGTTGAAATTGTCCAGACCTATTTCAACTTAAAATTAACTCTCAACTCCTTTGCAAATTTTACGCAGTGTTAATTAACAATAGTATTGGTGAGTGAGCTGGTGTGGCTGGATGGTGTGGTAGTGCTGACTGGGCACTGCTGGAGACCCAGTTCAGGGCAGGAACAAGAGCAGCTGCAACCAGTGAGTGAGCCCTAGCTCTTGTGGAGCCACTAGAGGGGAGTCATGCATCAGGCTTTGGGATCCCAGTCAGAGGACAAATTTCCCTCCAAAATATATATCTGAAAATACAAAGGCAGCTGGCTGCAGCTGACCTTTCAGTTTCAGAATTGTTGTCCCACTGAGGGAGCAGGAGGTGATGCTGACAAACCAGGGAAAAGCTAAGTGACGGGAGAAAAGCTGCTATCCAAAACCGTGGGATTTTCCAGTGACACTGCCGTTGCTGAGTCTTCTTTGGAGTGCAGGAGAAACCCCAAAGCTCTGCTTCTCACCTGCCTGGCGTGATGTGCTTTGCAAGTTGGGCACAGCACCTTGGCTGGGAGGCCCTCTCCTGAGGGTCATCATCTGGCCTTGGACTCTGGAGAGAGCTGGCTGACCCTCCCTGGGACACCAAGCCCTTGCTGCTCACTGTGCCTTGCTGTCTGCAGGCAGTCCTGGGCCTCTCACCCCTTTATCTGTGCAGTCAGCTTGAGTAAGGATTTGTTCTGCTGCAACTGCTGAAACAGGCTCAGCCCTCTCTCCCTATTGCCCAAAAGATGAGGACACCTCCTGTGGAGGGGGCAAGGAGGGCATGGGCTTGCAGTCATGGCAGGAGGGCAGGCATCACTCGCATGGTGGCACCACCAGTACTGTTTGCAGGGGCAGGAGAAGCAGCAGTGAGGACATGGCAGGGCAGGGGACCTGATCACAGCAGAACCTGGGAGGCTGCTGAGATGGGTAAGGAAGTGGGTACACAGCCTGGCCCCATGGGGATGTAAAGAGGAAACCCTGGGGGGATGGGTCTCTGCTGTGACCCAGAAAACCCTGAGTTTCCTGGCTCAACTGGAGGAAGGGAGTACAGTGGGCTGAGGAGGGAGGTTGTTGGCAAACCCTTTGTCTTCTGCTCCCAACCCTTCCCTGTTGTTGAGGTTTCTTTAAAAACCCTTGCTTGAACTTAAAAGCTCTATGGTCTTTTCAAGATGCCTGTTCATAGGGCAGAGGTGTAAACAGTCTGCTGTGAAGGCCTGGTCCACTCAAGGTAACACAGAGATGCCCAGAGCTGGATTTTCATGTACTGAAATGAGCCTTTTGAGCACTCTCTGCCTCAGGTGTGCAAAGCAGCCTTGACCTCTGGGACTTCAAAGGAGGAGAAAAAAATGTTGCAGAGCTGCTAAGCTGCTTCTGCACTGAGTTTGTTTTTACCTTCAGCTATTTTAATTTGTTTCGGGTTACAAAGCAGTCTGTGGCAGAAGTAAGTAGTCATCTGTCTAGTTGGATGTTAGTAGTAACATCTATCTGGTTTTGAGTCCCTCCATGAGGCCAGTACCCAAATGCTTACTGGCACTTGTCCTTAGATGTGAGCAGCTCTCTTGTAGGACATACTCAGCCCTACTGTGTTTGAAGGTATTTTCGTCTTCTTCCAGGAAAATCAGAGCCTCTTAACTGCAGACCCAGCATCTGATATCTGGAAGGCCTATATGGATTATGTGGATGAGATAGTCCTGGACGGATTCTTTACTGCCATTGAGTGCTCACTCAAGTACCTCCTGGAAAACACAGGTAACTGATGGTCCCTCTCCTCTGGTCGTGGTTCTTTGGTCTTGCCTATAGGAGGTTTCCCTCTTTTCTTCGCAATGGGAGCAATGCAGTCTGTGGCTGGGGTCAGTGGGTTGTGCTGGAAGGGAAGTGATGGCTTTTCTCTGTCTCTGTTGGGGACTGCAGCATTTTGAATCGCTTGTGCACAACAGAGGTGGGATGCACTGAATGGAACTGGAGGAAGAAGCATTGCAGAAATCAGGTCTCAATTACTTGTTTCTGTTCTGCACTCTCCCTTGTGTCTAGGAGCTGTTCTTTTCTTCCTGAGTTTTTACTGTGCCTCTTGTACTGTCAATAGCAAACACTGGGGCAGCATCCAGGCAAGGTGGGTCTCCTGGTCACAGGGGGGAGGGATGGAGAGGACAATGCACCATTTGCAGGGATTGGACAGACAAAATTGAGGAGTCATCCCAAGACTGTACTACAGCTTGGACATCACCCATCTCCTGCCTTCCCATGCACAAAGCATCAGGGTTTTACCATCTTCCATTTGTGGACAGCCTTATGAGTCAGTTCTGCTAATGAAAGGCATGGAAGAAAAACTCAGTCTTCCAGCATCAGTCCAGTGAAGAGATGAGGTGGGCTCAGGAGTCACCTGTATCGGATCTCCTGCCTAAGGCCACTGAGGAGGTATGCTAACTCTGCTGTGAGCAGCTTGTGTTTGGCTAAAGCACATCCCAGAAATGCTTCCCTCTTGGATGTGAAGACACACTGAGTTGGAGAATTGAATCAAGTTCATCACCAACATGCACATAATTTCACATTTGAATTTGGCTTCAGTTTCCTGTTGCTGTGTTTTTTTCATGTCTTTTTCCAATAAAGTAAAGTGCCTCTTGGGTTTCTGATGTTTTTCTTCTCTGCAAGTACTTATGTGCTGTAATTGTTCAGCTCTCAAACTCCCTTTTGATTAGCTAAAGAGCCTGGTCTCTTTAAGGCTTCATTCCACAACATTTTTTTCCAGTTCATAAATCATTTTTGTCTCATCTGTTCTCCAGTCTGATCTCCTGTAGGTACTAGAACATCAGCTATTTGCCAGCATCTCCTCCAGGCTGTTTGCAGGCATAATGTCACAGGACCCAGTGAACAGGTGTCTGCAATCACATCTGCCTGTGTCCTTATGGGGCACACCATGTGCTTTGTGGTGGATGTTAGTGGTGGCTCAAGATCATTTTTCTTTCCTTGAAAAGGATGCTGATGTCTCCTGATGTCTCTGGTTTTCCTTTCCAGATCCCAAGGCAGGGCTTCCTCCTGTGTTTGAGGTGCAGCTGGATTTAGTGATCCCAGATGTGATTTTTCGTCCCTCCCTGGACCCTGGCACAAATGATGGCTTCTATGACATGGTGGAAGGTCTTCTCAATGACATCTACCGGATCTCATCGCTGGTGCCCAGGCTGGCCAAGCACAGTGGCTTCCCACACTACCAGGTCTGGTGTCTGTGGAACTCCCTCGTGCCTTGTGACAGCACGGAGGCACTATTGTCACTGAGCTCTCCTGTTTTCTCCTAGGCTGACATGGAGGACATGGCTGATCTGGCTGACATGCGCCATGACCTCATGGGACGTGTGCAAGCCGTGATGGCAGCCTGCTGCGATTACCGTAATGCCTTCGAACACTACTCTTACCTCTACGGTGATGACAGAAAGGAGTTCTTCCGCCAGTTCCTTCTCTATGGACACATCCTCACTGCTGTAGAAATTGAGGCTCATGCAGAGGATGGGGTCCCTGAGACACCTCCCACACTTCAGCAATTCAAAGAGCAGATTGACTCCTATGAGAAGATTTATGAGGAGGTGAATCGCATCGAGCCCATCAGCAACTTCCAGAGCTGGTTAAAAGTTGATGCTCGACCTATCAAGGCATCCTTGCTGAATGTAATAAAAAGGTGGAGTTTGGTTTTCAAGCAGCATCTCATTGACCACGTCACACACAGGTAAAAGCCATTCCTGCCTCCCCTCCCCAGGACCTGCGCTGATTGAACCAGCTGTCTCTTGTCTTGACTGGGCTTTATCATTTCACACTGATAACAAATACAGGAGCAAGGGTAGGGGGCCCATACTGCATACAAACTCCATCACATCCCCTGCATCTTCTGTCCCCTGGTCTCTGCTGGGAACTGAGTGGGTAGAAGTGAAAGAGTTATGTGGTCTTCGTACCATTAACATCCCACAAGCAGACATACTGTGTGGTTTTAGGTAGTATGTCTGTTTATCCATTTCTCCAGATCCAACCTATCTAATCTAATAGTCATGGGGGGATAGTTTGAAAGTCACAAAAAGGGGGAGTTTTGGAAGCAAGTTTTAAAGTAATGGTTTCCCTGCTCTGAATAGCTGCTCTGTTACCAGCTTTGTGCCAGATGATGCATCAGGTGATATATTTGAGTAGTTGCAACTGAAGGATACCGTAGGTCTTAGATTTCTTACAAAAAAGTATTTACAGACATGTGCAGTAGTAAAGATTGTTGCATTTGGTGGATGGTATGACCTCTTCTGTTGTGGTGGTTTCATCCTGAAGCTAAACACCGCTCTCTCCCTCCTCAAAGGAAGAGGGAGGAAAAAGTACAATGGAAAAGGGCTCGGGTTGAAATAAGGACAGGGAGTTTGCTCACCAATTACAGTCACAGGCAAAACAGACTCAATGTAGGCAGATTAATGAATTTTATTACCTAATTACTAACAAGTTAGAGTAGTGCAAAACTACAAGCAAACTATGAACACCTGCCCCCCATCCACCCTTTTCTACATCCTCCCCCAGGCAGCGCAGATGAATGGGGAATGGGGGCTGTGGTCACTCCATGACACTTTGTGCTGCTCCTTCATCCTCTCTCTGCCCCTGTTCCATGTGGGGTCCCTCCCACAGGATGCCATCCTTCCCAAACTGAGCCTGCGGGGGCTTCCCACAGGCAACAGCACTTCAAGGACTGCTCCCACACGGCTCCGTACCACGGGGTCCATCCATCCCCCAGGAGCAAACTGCTCCAACATGGGTCCTCCATGGGTGGCAGCTTCCCCCGACCCCCTGCTTCTGCGGGGGCTCCTCTCCACAGGCTGCAGCTCCGGCCCAGGGCCTGCTCCTGCAGGGGCTCTCCATGGGCCGCAGCCTCTTCCAGGCCACATCCACATCCACCCCCTCCACCGGGGGCTCCTCCACGGGCTGCAGCTTGGAGATCTGCTCCATGTGGGACCCATGGGTCCGGGGGGACAGCCTGCTCCACCAGGGGCCTCTCCAGAGGCCTCAGGGGAACTTGTGCTGCGTGTCTGGAACATCTCCTGCCTTCCTGCTGCACTGCCCTTGGGGTCTGCAAAGCTTGTTCTCACATTGCTCACTCCTCACCCAGCTGCTGTTGTACAGCAGTTGTTTTTTTTTCCCTTTTTTTCAGTCTGCTTTCCCAGAGGCTCAACCAATGTTGCTCATGGCTCAGCTCTGTCCAGTGGCAGGTCCCTCTTGGAGCCAGCAGGATTTGGCTCTGATCTGACATGGGGCAGCTGCTGGGCTCTGCAGAAAGAGCCCCCCCTGCAGTCTCCCTGCTATCAAACCCTTGCCATGTAAGCCCAGTACAAACGTTCTTTTCAGGACCATGATTCCGATAGGTAATTTCTATGCAAAGAACATTTATATAACTTTAAAAATAAGCAATTAGAGGTTCTTGCTAAGAATCCTTGACTCAGCAGTTTAGTCTTTATTAGGTGAAGAATTTAAGGATACATATTCACCCAGCAACATCCACAGAATTTAAGCAGGCACTTATAAATGTTTAAGAGAACAGAAGAGTGGCTGTGCTAGGAAAGACCAGCAATCCAGGAGCCCATCATGCCTCTGCTGACTATGCCCATTAGTGGATGAGATTAAGAACCGGGTGAAACTGGTACGGAAACTTTCCCGAATTCCCTTTCATTGTGCGTTTTCCTGTTTTATATTTCATAGCTTGAATGACCTTGAAGAGTTTATAAAAATTGCCGATAAAGGGTTGAGCAAAAAGGTTGAAAAAGGAGATTATGATGGCTTGGTGGAGATTATGGGTCATCTCATGGCTGTTAAAGAAAGACACAGTGTCACTGATGCCATGTTTGAGCCCCTGAAGCAAACCATCGAACTGCTGAAGACTTATGAGCAACAGCTGCCAGAGGAAGTCTATAAGCAACTAGAGGTGAGTGAAAACTTGTGGACATGCAAATTTGCCAAGGAGCAGATGTCAAAGACCTTGTGAGTCTAAGAGGAATATTGCAGGAATATTTAAGACCCCATTCCAGTCATTAGATGGCCTCAGTGGATAGTGTTTTGCTATTGTGGGATGTGCCTTAATAGCTCTACATTTTGGAGTTATATTGAGATTTTCTTTTAAAGCAGAGATTAAGCCTTTTGTTATGTATGAAAAACATAGAATTGCCTGCTCCAACTTCCAGCGATTACTTTTGAAAAAATTAATGCATTTTCAAATACATCTGTTAATTAGGTTGAATTATAATTATTTTTAAATAAGCCAGTTCTTGGCAACTGCGGAGATGGGGAGGATAATATTGGCAGAGGAGTTGTGTTCTCAGAGGACTTCAGTCCTGCACTGGATCTGCAGCACCAAATCTTCTTGACTCAGAGGACATAACCAGGAACAGGTTCTGGAAGTATTTTGATGCATTTCCAGATCTGGCTCTGATGAATCAGTTTTCTTTTGGGAATTCGTTTTCGTCAGTGAAGGGGACCATGAGATGGGGGACGAGTGCTGGGAAACACCCAAGACAATGTTACAGTGGAGAAGTGCACGGGTACGTGCTGATGGATACCCTGTAGTCACTGAGTGCTGTGGGCAGAGGGGTCTGGGCAGGATCCAAGAATGAAGGCAGGGCCTTTCTGGGAGATGTTGCTGCCTTGTGCACCTATGCAGCAAAGGCTCCTGTTCTCTGCTGCAGGCTTGGATGGCAGCTGGGGGGTTTAGCAATTCCCTGGTTTTCTGCTTTTCCCTTCAGTTACAGGTGATAACAAAATAATTTTATTTTTTTTTTTCTGTCAAGTGCCAGCAATGTGTAGCTGAGTGCTTGATTTGCTTTCATACATAGTGGGACAAACAGAGAGAAATTCTTCTCAGTACTGCTCCCTCCATGGCCAGGGACACGGATGAGCTGGAGCTGGTAGTCTGGATGAGAAGGGCGAGGAAGCAGCTCCATGTGTGCCCTGCCTTGTTCATGTGGTTCACCCACAGTGATTTCTGTTGAGGCTGGAATGCAAAGTGCCAGAAGGAGACCCCTTAGGAGGGACTAGCCACTCCATGGCCATCTCTGCTGCCTCAGAGCTGCTTCGAGGTTATTTTACTTCTTTCCATGGTGCTGCTGGGTCTCTGTTAATCTTCTCAGCTGTGATCTAGAACGAAAAGGAACCCAAAGTCTTTGCTGTAGGCTGGTAAGCCATGTGGGGAAGTGGGGTCTCCAAGAGCAAAGAACTGGCATTTAGTGACAGCAGAGCCTTTGGCCAGTGTCGTGGCTGAGGATATGGCCCAAAAGCCTAGTGAGAAGAAATAAATCCCCTCTAGAAAGAAATCCCAGGTACAGCGGGTGGTTTGTCAGCAGTGATGTATGCCTGCAGCTTGGCTGCAGACCCGGGAAAGAAACCAGTCCTATTTAGTACTAGTTTTATACACACAAGTTGGAGGGATTTGCCCCAGAGTTCTGCTTCTTAATTAGCTCTGAAAATGTGGCTGATTTGATGAACTGGCATACACAGCCCATCTTCCTGCCTTTAGTCACTCACAGATCCGGCTGGACTCAGCGATAGCATCAGTGTCAGCATCAGTGTTAGCATCACTGTGCTTTCTCGAGTGTGGAACCATTGTGGGAGCCCAGAATTTACTGTGGGAGCCCTTTTTTTTAAATTTTGAAATTACTGAAAATAGTTCTATAATCCAAGCAATTGGCTTTAAGGTGTCAGTCTTCATTATTCTTCAAGATTGTGAATATGTGGTGTTATCCCCAATTGTGTGTTTAGCTTTCATATCTTGGGGAAACTTCCTTACAATGTAAGATGCAGAATCTGTTGCTTTTCCTGTTCTGTGATCATCCATAAACAGATCAGATATGTCTTCTATCGGGTTTCAAGTACATCCTACCAGCATTTAAATTTTGCTTGCAGGAGCTGCCAGAAAAATGGAACAATATAAAGAAGCTGGCAATAGCTGTGAAGCAGCATGTGGCTCCTTTGCAGGCAAACGAAATGACAGTTCTGCGCAAGAGCTGTGCAATGTTTGATGTTGAGCAGCACAGATTCAGAGAGCGATTTCGAAAAGAAGCACCATTCAGGTACAGGCAAATTATAGCATCAGAGAAGCCCCAAGGAAAAAAGCTTGATGGGTCATCTCTGAGTGTCCTGAGGACATGTGTTGTAGCCTTTGCATACATTTCCTACCTTCTCACAGTGTTGTATCTGTTATACCTGGGGTTTTGTGTTGCTGGCAATGCCAGAGTTAGCAACGGATTGGGTTTAGATGCTGAGTGTGCGATACTGCTTTAAGGTGGCATCAGTACCGTCATGTGGAAGCACCATCAGCATGTATTAGAGACGTTTCATCTCTGCTTTGTCTCTTGGAGGCACCGTTTGTTTTATGTTTTCTTTAGAAGTTGTTACAATAACATTTCTTTTTAGGTTTGACACTGAAAAGCCTTATCAACTGCTGGATGCAAAGAACGTTGAGATTAAACAAATGGAGTCAGCCATGGCCTCGATATATGAATCAGCTGGTCTGTTTGAAGTCATGGTGCCAGATTATAAACAACTGAAGCAGTGCAGAAAGGAGATACGTCTTCTCAAAGAGCTCTGGGATGTGATCTCCGTTGTGAATACTAGCCTTGATGACTGGCAGACCACCAAATGGGTGGATATTAATGTGGAAAACATGGATCTTGAGTGCAGAAAGTTTGCAAGAGAGATTCGGAATTTGGATAAGGAAATGAGGGCATGGGATGCTTTCACTGGGCTGGACAGCAGGGTGAAGAACATGCTGACGGCCCTAAAAGCTGTGGCAGAACTTCAAAATCCCGCTATTAGAGAGAGACACTGGAATCAACTGATGCAGGTGACAGGCATGAAGTTTGTGATGGACTCAGACACCGTGCTGGCTGATCTCCTGAAGCTCAACCTGCATAACTTTGAGGATGAGGTTCGTGGAATTGTGGACAAAGCAGTGAGAGAAATGAGTATGGAGAAGGTCTTGAAGGAGCTAAAAATGACATGGAGCACCATGGAGTTTCAGTATGAGCCTCACTCACGGACAAACATTCCATTGCTGAAGTCAGACGAGGAACTCATTGAAACTTTAGAAGATAACCAGGTGCAGCTGCAGAATTTAATGACATCCAAATATATTGCTTTTTTCTTGGAGGAAGTGTCTGCATGGCAGAGGAAGCTGTCTACTGCGGACTCTGTCATTTCTCTCTGGTTTGAAGTGCAGCGTACGTGGTGTCACTTGGAGAGCATATTCATAGGCTCAGAAGATATACGGACACAGCTTCCCGAGGTAAGAAAGCCCAAGACCCATTTCTTCCCTTTGTAAGGGGTTGAAGGAGATCCTCCAGTGCATGAAATGGGGTTATCTATAATGCTGCGTTCCCCAAAGTGGGACTTTTCTGCTGCTGCCTCCCTGTTTCCATAGACTCCTGTAGTGCTGCAGTAGTTTCCCTAGTGCTGCCTGGGAATGTTTTTTTTTACTGGGTGTCATGCCTATGCCAGACGGAGAAGCTGATTTTCTTCTCTCCACTGCTGTGTAACAAATACGGAGTTACTGGAGACTGAGTGCAAGGCTGCTGGCTTTGTTCAGTGCTGCAGGCAGGTTCCCTGTTTGCTTGGAGGGGAGGGGACTGGGGTAACGATGCAAATGTTGCAAGTCTTCAAAACAGCAGAGCCAAGCAGCTCTGGCAGCGTCCCCTCCCATGCCTTTAGTGCTGGCATGGGGCAGCAGCTGTTCTCCCTCCCTCTTCTGCTTCAGCAGCTGGTCACCTCCTTGGAGGTTTCTTTAGGAGTCCATCTTCTAACTTTACACCAGGTTCCTTTGATTACTGAGAAAATCCTCCAAGCTGTTTTTTTGGCCCTGCTGGGCCACTTGCATCCATGCTAAGGGATCTGCCTTTGAGTGAGCTGCAGGTGACCATGTTCCCACTGTCTCCATCCGTGTGCACTGTCAGGTCTTGGGTGGAGTCTGGGGACTGTAGCCTAAGACAGGGTGTGCCCAGCCCAGTGACACCCTGATAATGGGTCTCCGTCCCTTGTCTCCATCCCTTTGCCCTGGTCCGCATGGAATGTCCCTCTCACTGCTTTGGGTGCTCTGTGCTTACTGGGTGGTATAGACAGGTCCTAAAAATCAGAACTATGAAGGCTGTACCACATGTCAGCAAGCTGCTAATATCCAACAGCTATCTGATGATATATGTGAAATTGCTTCACAATTTAAATCTGCATCCTACTGGGCAGCTGTCTGCAACTCAATACCCACCTGGCAGGTGGCACAGTTCAGAAGCCTCTTCCCTTCTCTAGAAGAAAGGGTGAAACTCTGTCTCTGGAGGCTGAACACCCTCAGGATGCACCCGGGGCTGGGGGACAATGTGCCAGCGGGGCACGGGATGCATATCTGGAGCTTCCTGCATGGCTTGTGTGGAGGGCTCAACCCTCCAGCCAGGGCTTTGCTACCAGGGCTGAACACGGGTTATCACGGGAAATGCCACCAAGAAAGCTTGGAGTTCTTTTGTGGCCTGATTTAGCAGAAAGGGAAGAGCAGAAACATTTTGAACATAGCTTTATTTATTCTTCACTGTTTAACTCCAAAAAATTCAGGGTCCCCACTAGGCATGGAGCATATTTGTCACTGTGTTCCTCTGCTGCCAGCATGGGGTTTCCACGGCCCTACTCAAGGCAAGGAAGGGCTCTGCTCTACAAGAGTCACCATCTCCATTTCAGGGGTGGGCAGTGGGGCTCCTACAATGTGCCAGGAGGGAAAGAGTAAGCGTTCACAAAGTCAGTAGCCTTTTCCTTGAGGCAGGGTCTCCTGCTGCTATGGCCAGGGAAGCTTGATATATTATCTGAACATATGAGAAGAATTGTTGTGAACAGATATTCAAAGGGGAATTCAACCCCATGAAAATGGTTGATCCTAAGCACTGACTTGTGCATAATCACTTTATCCACGACCCATTTGGGATATAGTGACAAGAAGGCAAGTGTCTGATCGGAGGCTTGTTTTGGGTACGTGAGTGGAAGAGCCCTTCTGAAATGGTGGAGAGACTTTCTGCACTGGGCAGGAGGGACTCTGGGGAGAACCTCTCCCTTCAGCACAAAGACAGTACCAAGAGGGTGGGATCTTTTAACACAAAATTTGTGTTTTACCATGAGTATGTCCTTCTGTGTTGCTTTTTAGGACTCCAAACGCTTTGAAGGTATTGATGTTGATTTTAAAGAACTGGCCTATGAAGCTCAAAAAACCCCAAACGTAGTTGAGGCCACCAATAAACCAGGTCTGTCCCAACAACTGGAGGACGTTCAGATTAGGTAGGTAGAACTTCGGTCCCAGGTTTTTGTCAGACTGGGATCAGCTCTAATAAGTTAGTTTAACCTGTGCTCTGAGGCTTTCTTCTTAGACTGTGCAGCATTGTTTGCATTCACAAGTCGCAGCACTTCTGATCTTTCTCTAGTCCTTTTATTTGTGATCCATCACATTGAAGTCCCCATAGTGGAGTCTGGCTTTGTGTACATGCAAATACTCATCCAGCGTATTGATTTGCACACGTACAAAGGTAGGCATATGGCAGGTTTGAATAACGCATGGCCTTACTGCCACCCCAAAAACAATGTCTTAAATATCTACTTAGCAGTCCAGGCAGGAATATCTGCAGCAGAGCTGAGCCCATGTTCTTTAATTTACAAAATTATCTCAGCATGTATACCCTTGGCACATGGTAAAGCTAGACTCCCTGAGAAAGACCTTACTGTCCTGAGATGGATCTGCTTCTCACTTAATATATGAGCTAGTCTACCCAGAACACACTGAAAGCTTAATATGATAGCTATGTTGTTGGTAATAACTACCCTCTTAAAACAAAGCTTTTTCTTTTTTCTTTTTTAATCAGATAAAGCCAGTGCTCCTCACAGAGGACTAGCTGCATGTTATTTATGAAGTTTGTAAGCTCAGCAGCAGTTTAGCATGTAAACACTGAAAGATTTATTTTAGGTTGGAGCAAACAAATTTTCTTTCAGGCTTCATGAACACAAAAAGCTGACTAGGTTTGGATAAGACTTTAAAATAGAGCTTGTTAGAATAAAAGCAGTTATAGAAACTTTCATCCCAGTGTGAAATCACCTGTGCAAATTAGGAGCTTGTCTAAAACAGCGAGTCAGACTACAAACCCTTTCCAGCTTCTTACATTTTTGCTTTTGCTGTTTTATGTGCCTCCTCTGGCTCCTAGGCTGTTTGACTGTTGGGAGCAGAGAGAGGTCTGTGAATTTTCATTTGCTATGATGTCCTGTTCAGGAAATGCTTTAGAGGACCAGGCCACAGGTTCAGCTCATGTCTGCATTTCGCCATGGGAGGGGAGAATCTGCTTGATAACCTATACTGCAGCGTGAAACATGAAGGGATATTTATCTGCCTGTCCGGAGCTTTGTTCATCTGCTTTGTTTCTTCAGGCTGTCTCTATGTGAGAAGGCTTTGGCTGAATATTTGGACATGAAGAGGTTGGCCTTTCCAAGATTTTACTTCATTTCTTCTGCAGATTTATTGGATATTCTTTCCAATGGCACCAACCCACAGCTGGTGAGCCTTGCTCTGTGTCACCTTTGCATTTTCCAACTGCCAGTAGTGTTACAGTGGAAGACACTGTCCTGGAACTCTTCTGTAGCTCATGTTTCTTTGAGTGCTTTTCCTAACCCTGGCTCACTTGTTTAAATAATAATTTCATAGCTAGCTGTCATCTGTCATATAACAAAGGCATAAAACTGTATGAGAGTGTCTGAAGGAGGGCTACGAAGATGACGACGGGTCTAGAGGGGAAGATGTATGAGGAGCGGTTGAGGTCCCTGGGTTTGTTCAGCCCAGAGCAGAGCAGGCCAAGGGGAGGCCTCATGGCAGCCTGCAGCTCCCTCACAGGGAGCGGAGGGGCAGGCGCTGAGCTCTGGGGACAGCGACAGGACCCGAGGGAACAGCATGGAGCTGGGACAGGGGAGGGGCAGGCTGGGGGTTAGGGAAAGGTTCTGCACCCAGATGTGCTCGGGCACTGGGACAGGCTGCCCAGGGCAGAGGTCACAGCACCAAGCCTGCAGGAGTTCAAGAAGTGTTTGGACAATGCTCTCAGGCATAGGGGTTGTTTTTTGGGTGGTTCTGTGTGAAGCCAGTAGTTGGACTCAATGCTTGTGTGTCCCTCCCAGCTCTGGATATTCTGTGATTGTCTGAAAGTCAGTGCACGCTGCGTTGTCTGATGTAGCCCTGGTGATACTTGTGGGTTGTTCTCAAAGCACTGCACACAGCAGAGCTTGTTGATGTTTCTGATCGTACAAAACCATTGTTTTTGTTTGTGCTGGGATATGGTGAGCTTAGAAGAACCCTTGTTCTTGAAGTTCTCAGCCAAAGCTTGTTGCTGACCTTGGACTTTGAACTTGGGATGCCACCCTTCAACTGCTGATGAAAGAGCTTCAGTCTGGGCACTCAGATGTGGAAATGTTGACAGCTACTGCTGTCCTGGAGAGGTCCCTTTTTCAGGCTGAAAAAGCATTCGCTATTCAGCCACTTCTTCCTTTCCCTGGTGCAAAGGCCTTTTGGGGTGTGTCCTCATTTGAGGCGAAGGGAAGAGCGTGAAGCCAAAGAGGCAAGACAGTGGCTGAACAGTGAGTGGCCATGGCCAAGGCCAGCAAATAGAACTTCTGGGTTGCTGTCCATCCCTGCACGCCTCAGGGTGCAGGCGTGACCTCCTGTGCTGGAGTTCTGGACTTTCTGACCAAAGCAGCTTTTCTCCTCCAGTCTGGGTTCTTGGGGGTGCTGTCTGAATGCCAGGTATGAGGAAATCACTTGCAGTGCACCATTCCGCCTGTCAAACTTTGGCTGGTTTCTGGATCAGCCTGTGGAAGAACTTGTAGTAACCTTAGGAAGTGACCTGCCTGTGTTCTTCCCAGCCTTCCCCAGATAAGCACAGACTCCTCTTCTGCAGTGGACATAGTTCAGAGGATTCAGTCCTGAGAAGTTCTGCAGAAGTTTCTCCATACACAGCATAGTGATGTTAGGGTTAATTAATAGAGCTATGGGAGCCGCTGTCAGGAAGCTTCAGCTACTTTGTCTGGTAGTGCTGTGTTCTGTCTGGCCTTGCTTGGGATGCATTATTTTTCCCAAGCTTGGTTTATCAAACAGATCAAAATGTTTGCAGCAAATGAAGGGTGTTGGATAAGAAATAAATACTTTATTCCATCCTTCAGTAGTGGATAATCTCACCTTCTCTAAGCTTTCCATTTAATTAGGAATGTGAATGTATGCACAGAGCAGGGGTCTGTACATGCATTTGAAAATGTTGTTATTTATCACTAACCTTTACCACTGCTTATTATTTGCCTCTGCTGCCGGGTAATTTCAGCTCTCAGAGCATCACAAATACATAGTTGATTGATGCTTAAAATGGAGAGGAAAAAAAATGCAGGAAACAAAAGATATTATGTCAAAATGCTCCATGGGGTAAGAATAAATTCCTGGTGTTTTCTCTGTAATTTGAATCTATTTGCAATAAAATCAAAGTAAATGTCAAGTAGGATCATACATGGATACATTCTCAGTCTTTCCAGTGTAATTTCAAATTCTGATAATCCCTAAAGGGGGATTAAATACATAATGCTGTTATTCTCTTGAACTGGATATTGAACTTGTGTGGATTCAGGTGTATTCAGGGCTCCTGTGGCAGGATTATACCAAGTGCTGGAGTACATCCGAAGCTGTGTAGGCTGGCCAGGGTATGGGAGCACGTAGTGGGGATGTGTGAGCAGAAACTTCCAGATGTAAGCAAAGTTTTCTATGGTTTATTTAAGATTTTAAAGGAGTGATGTTTATCTCTGGAGCTACTGAGTGGCAGTTTCTTCTGGAAGTACTCAGCACTCAGGATTTGTCCCTGCTTGAAAATGCATAAGAAGAATACTGAGATATGTCAGCCTACAGCTTGTGAAAGGGAGTGCTGTTATTTTTTGTGAGTCAGGGAGTCAGAATTAAATGGGTAAGTCCACCCATCCTTCTCTGAAAGCATCAGCACATTAGGCTTCAGCACATCAGGCATCTCAGGCTGTTCTCATCTCATCCCACCTGTGGGAGTTTGCCTGGGCTCCATCTCCCCATCCCCGGCTGTCCTTGAGAGAGGCATTTCCTCTCTGGGACTGCTTTGTGGGCTGACCCTTGCTGGGAGAACAACAGCCCTGGGAGAAGCCTGCCTTTGTTGGCAGTGGTGTGTGACACGCAGCGATTTACTTGGCTAGTGATCTGGAAGAAGTGCTGGTGATCTGCTCAGCTCCCAGAAGGCAAGTGCTGATGCTGAGAGCCTACAGCAGCAGTTCTGCCCCTCCCCTTCCCCCCCCGCCAACTTTTCAAACTTAACCAGGTGTGAACAGAACAGTGTTCAATTATTCTTTTCCTTCTGGAAGAGCTCTATTGGTCAAGATGGGGATTTTGTAGAAGGTGTGGGCTGTTGAGCTGTTTATCACGGGTCTTGTCCAGAAGTAAAGGTCTTTTTTATTTCCATTGAGGAAAACTCAAGGCTTTTCATTAGCACAATATTGATTTCTGGTAGTGAGAAAATAGGGAACTACACAGCAAAGAAAACTCCCCAATACACTGAGACTGAGATGAGGTAGAGCAATGACTGTGGACCTCTCATCATTACATTATAGGGAAATTGATGCTAGGAGGTCATGTAGTGTTTTGATTTATTTTTTTTTTCTGTGCTGTTACCCTGAATGGGATATTTCTCAATAGAGAAATGTGTTCTATTAAAGCATGTCTGCTTACTAAATCAAGTAGAAATAGATGTGTTAGGAGGGACAAGAGGCTTGCGACCCTGGCCATGCATGAAAAGTTGTGGTCTTACCGAGGCATCCAAAAGCATACTTTTTGAGTATGACTCTGCTTGTAAAGTGTGTATGGTGATGGACATTCTGCTTGTCCTATCTTGATCACTTTATATATACAATTCCTTTTGCAGGTACAACGTCATCTTTCCAAACTCTTTGACAGCCTGGCCAAGATGAAATTCCAGCTAGACTCTGAGCAAAAGCCAACCAAGATTGGCCTGGGAATGTACAGCAGAGAGGAGGAATATGTCAGCTTCAGCAAACACTGTGACTGCAGTGGGCAGGTCAGAAGGAAACCTTGTGCATCAGAACTGGTGGGGTCTACTCTCCCACCCCTTGTTTGGACTTCTGTCACCAAGATGGGGTAGAGCTTCACTACTCTTCCTTTACGAGAGAAAGACTGGAAGAGGTGGTTGTGTGACTTAACTCCTTCTTACTCCACAGCCCTTGGTCTCACTGTGGTTAGGTCCTCACTGAAGTGAGGCATAGGTATTGGAGTCCACAGCGGTAACAAGAGCTGGGCCCTTTTTCCAGATAGCATTTATTTATTTATTTATTTTAGAATTTGTAAGACACTTTGAATGTTAGTCTTACAGCTTATTACAGATTTACTCAATAAGGGAGTGGCTTCATATTGAAAATAGATTAAGCTATTTCAAAGGACCTCTGCATGGGCATCTTTTGAAAGAGTAAGCTTTTTTCTTATTTCCTCATTTTCATTCCTTCATAGGATAAGTTAAAGTATGAAATTTAAGAATGCCATTATTGTTCAGCTAATCTGTTCCTGTAGTTGCACCTTTCTGCATGGACTGTTACAGGAAGCTAGAGTGTGTATCGGTCACTGAACTCCACAGTGACGGAGCTCGCTGCATTTATACTATCTTCTCTGGGAGGACTTAGCCTTTGAAGTACTAATTTCGTAGGTATCTTGTTCCCAGGTTCAGCAGCAGCTTTTTCTGCTGCTGGGAGATTGTGCCCACGTCCTAGGTGTGATTCTTTTCATGGCCTGGAGGTGGAACATGCTGTTCCACTCATCAGTGGAGTTCATTTTGGTTTCTTCTATAACTGGAGTTCAAGTAAAATCTGCCTGTCATTGTTAGAGTCTACACATGCTAATCCTGTAGTACCAGAGTCATTTAAATCAACTGAGTCTGAATGAGGCTGAGGAATGGTTAACTCAAGAGTTGAGATGCTTGTGCCATTCTGTATCTTCGCTAATTGCCAGAAGTGCTTAATAGCAGATGTGTTACTGTGATTTAATCTCCTCTCCAGGTTGAGGTCTGGCTGAATCACGTACTGAACAGCATGAGGGCTACAGTTAGAGATGAGATGACAGAAGCTGTATCAACTTATGAAGAGAAGCCACGGGAACAGTGGCTCTTTGACTACCCTGCGCAGGTATCTGCCACTGTTCACCTCTTTTTGGGCTGGTGCATGGGAAAGGCAGCTCTTGGCTTCCCCTTCAGTCCTGCCCTTACCATCTTATAGAAAGGGCCTCTAACTGTGAGTGGGGGTGTTCCTGGTCTTCACTTTGCTGTCCAGGAGGGATGGAGGTTAAGTTGTTCTTTATTCTGTCAGTCTCCTGATGGATTTTCTAGGCTGATCCCCATGCAGGGAAAATACACAGTTGGGTTACATATCTCATGGGCTTGGGCAGTGTTTATATGCCCAGCGAAGGAAAAAGGTGCAGCAGGAAAATGAATCATGAGGTTTAATGAGAGGGAGGAGCCACTCACTTACACCTCTGGCAACCTCGTGGTCTCCAGCTCTTCCTCCTCTGCTGTGTCTGGTATGCAAAAGGTGCTCATTTACAAATAAGTAGCTGCTAAATATGTCTGTATCATTGATATGCTTTAAATGAATGTCATAGGGCAGGTCCCCGTTGTCCTGTCTGCTGTGAATACTGTATCAAAAATATTTAATTTAATGTCATGGATACTTCTTTGATCTCCCCATGGATCAGACACTCGAGTGTAAGGAAGTTCTGCTGTTTTCCCTGATACTGAGTCAGCCCCTTTCCCTAGGTGGCTCTTTCCTGCACCCAGATTTGGTGGACGACCGAGGTTGGGATTGCCTTTGCCAGGGTGGAGGAAGGCTACGAGAATGCAATGAAGGAATATCACAAGAAGCAAGTGACCCAGCTGAACACCCTTGTAACCATGCTGATTGGACAGCTCTCCAAGGGTGACAGGCAGAAAATCATGACCATATGCACCATTGATGTCCACGCCCGGGATGTGGTGGCAAAGATGATAGCGCAGAAGGTTTGTGTTTGCAGCTCAGCATGGTCCTGGTCTGAGTGTTAGAGTGGGGGTTAAGGGAGAGATGGACCAACCACAAGCCATTCAGCTCACTGCCTCAGTGGGAAATACAGGGCTGATTTTACTTCGGCAGCATTTATGGTGAGGGGGCAGAAAGCCCCTGTCAGCCATGCAGTGCTGCTCTGCATCAGGACCCTGCAACGCAGAGGGGCTGCTCATAACTGCCACAGACTCATGCCAGGAGAGAATGGCCCTAGGCCCTTGTGCCCAGGCGCATGTTGGCAGGCAATGGCATCATGCTGGGAAGCTGCTGGATGTGGTCTCATTTATGGATTTAAAAGGTCAGAAAAAGCATTCAGGCTTTCTGTTTTGTAGCTTCTTTGATCTGGTGAGGGGCCACAGGGACTCCTTCAGGTCTCCCTTTGTCCTGCACACCTTTTGTGCCAAATGTCTAGCCCTGTAGCTGGATGGGAAGGGGTCCTTCATGCACTGGGTTTTGGCTCCAGACCCAGCCTCCATGTGTCCTCTCAGAGGCAGCCAGCCTGCTCACAGAGCTTCTGGCTCCAGGGGCTCAGCTTGGCTTGGTGGTGCCTTGGCCCAGTTTGCAGTAAAACTGTCTCCTGGTGGCCTGACTGCCAGCTGTGTAGAGAGCACTGGCCATGGGTGTCCTTGTCTCCTGCCCCCAGCCTGTTTCCCTGGTGCTGTCTGCATCCCCTTCCTTGTCAAGACAGTCTCTGCTCCTTCTCTTACTCTGTTTGCTTTATAAGATCCTCTTCGCAACTTTCTGCTTCTTAAGTCTCCTCTTCAGAAGTCTTTCTGTGCCGCTTTTTCACTTGGGTATTCTTTTCTTCTCCCACCAGTGTGGTCACTGATTTGTTTCTTCCCCTGTTCTGGTAGGAGATAGGGAGGTGATGTTTCTCAATGCGTTCCTCACTGCACCTGGCTTCACAGTGAAGATCAATCTGTCCTCAATGAAAACTTCACTGCAGTCACTGTTTTCACACCCATGTCATTTATGCCCAGCATCCCTGACCTTCCTGTGATGGTGCTTGTGGTTGCATTGCAGGTGGACAACGCGCAGGCGTTTGTTTGGCTGTCACAGCTCCGGCACAGATGGTCAGATGAGGAGCGTCACTGCTTTGCCAACATCTGTGATGCCCAGTTCCTCTACTCCTATGAATACCTTGGCAATACCCCTCGGCTTGTGATCACTCCGCTGACCGACAGGTAGGTCCCCAGGCACAGCTGGGCTTCGCCATGCAGTCAGACGCAGTTGCCAAACATGGATGGGCTTAGATTTGACACCTGCGTCCCTCTTGTTCTTTCTCCATGTCCCAGTAATCTGGTGGCAGAGCTTTAACTCTCACCTGATTTGTGATTTGAAGGTAGTACTTGCTGGGGTATCTGTGCCTCAGTTACTGGGGTGGGATTATCTCACAGATTAAGGTGCTCACCTGTGGGTGTTAGCCTTTGCATGGGATGTCCATGCTACATAGTTGGTGGTTCTAGAAAACTTTTTTTTCCCATCTTGAAGTAGACACTTACCACTTGGTTCAGTTGTCACAATGGGGGCACCTAGAGTGACTTGAGATGCTCTGCAGTGTTCCAGCTGGCTCCCAGCTGTCAATCCAGAAACATTGAAGTCTTCTGTGGACCCTATGTCACATCTTCCCACCCTATGTGATGTCTCAGTGGCCAGGAGCACCTCAGGTGGCTCAGGCCAATCATGTCAGCCAGCTGAGCCAAGACCCTGTGTATTATCAGGTTTTGACCATATTGACTGCAACTCTGTGGCTTATACAGTGAGTACAGACACTGTGTGTGTGGACACCTCCCTGGTGTCTGCATGCATCAGCATGGCAGAGGAGCTCTGGGGCTTGCTGCAGCATTGGGTGGGACCATTCCTAGGCTGTCTGAGCAGGTTTCTGCAAGTCATGGGGAATGGGAAGCTCTGGGCTGGATAGCACTGGACAGCAAGATAAAGGGCTTTCAGAAATACCAACCTTTTCCCATGCTATGTGAGATATACCCAATATCATTATGGGGTTTCAAAGAAAGGTCAAGTCTGGACATGAAGGCCCATCAGCAGACGGGTGGAAGATGATGAGTATCTCTTAGAGAAAACAGAACCAGACAGAGGTGGTACAGGGGGAGCTTTAGCTTGCACATGCACTCTGCTCGTGTATTGCTTTGCAGAACAAACGATCTCCTGGGTACACTGCCTCAGACCCATTGCTCTGCACCCCAACAGTGAGCTGAGACCAAGTCTCAGTCTTGTTCTTTTCTCCCTTCTCCTTTTGCTGTGAAAGATGTTACATCACCCTGACACAGTCACTGCACCTGACCATGAGTGGAGCACCTGCAGGCCCTGCAGGCACTGGCAAGACAGAGACTACTAAAGATTTGGGGCGAGCCCTGGGCATCATGGTGTACGTGTTTAACTGCTCTGAGCAGATGGACTACAAGGTACTGCTCCCAGCTTGGACTCAGTGCTGTGACATTGGGCTGGGGATGTTTGGGGCCTGACAAAACCTAAGGACTGAGAGTAATCCAACTGAGATCACTCTGGTCGCCACCTCTCCTCAGATCTCTGCTATGTTCCTTTCTGCTGAACTTGTTCTTCTTTTCCCGTTTCTTTTCTAAGACTTGCATGCAGTACTTTGGGAGGAAGAAACCTGAACTGTGATTTCTGCCTTATTACACCTTTCACTTCCCTTTTGGAGTTAGATTTTCATGTGAAATTCTTCAAAAATTTTGGCCTGTTCAGTAGAGACTGAGGCTGTGCTGCTACTTTGGCCCTGGTCATTTTTCCCCATCATGCTCCTGGCATCAGAAGGATCCTGGCCTGGGTTTTTCAGGATCCTCTGCCAGAATAAAGGCAAAACCTTCTGAAACTTCCGTCACTGCAGAAGGTTGGATCATCAGGTTGAGTTTTGCTCTCTGCTGATCTGGCATGGTACAGTGATTTTGGTAGCCTTAGATCATATTTTATTCAGCTTATGGGCTCTCCCAGGAAGTAGGGCCATAAGTAATTCAGCACAGGTGACCTTTAAATGAAACTAGTGCACAGATACATCAAGAAAGTGCAATTAGCAAATCAAGTGGCAAACTGTGCAGAGCTATAAATATTATAATTGAGTTGTGCCTGCTGTTTCCATGCACTTTTCTAAACACTCACAATAGACTGTAAATTGCTATAAATAAACAGGCTGGGAAATATTTTTTTTTTTCCTTCTGCAGTTGCTTCTATTTGTAATTTCATTCTTGTAAGTATGTATTTTTTTTATTTTTATTTTCCAGTCTTGTGGGAATATTTACAAAGGCCTTTCCCAGACGGGAGCGTGGGGCTGCTTTGATGAGTTTAACAGGATCTCAGTTGAGGTCCTTTCTGTGGTGGCTGTACAGGTGAGTGGAGAAATGCTCATAAAAAAAACACAAACAAGACAGAGCCACGTTGTACTCTTTACAGTGAGAGTAAATATGGAAAGTGCATTTTGCTGGTTTCACAGGTCGGTGTGTAGGCAGGTGAAGGATTATATCCCAAGATTAATCACATGAATGTTACAGCACTGACAAAATTTAACAGTAATATGCTGAAAACAATTTTGTTGCTTCTTCTCCTTCCTGCAATTTCAACATTCGTGTTGATGCAATTCTTTATAGCACCTTTTTCCAGATCAGTATGCACTGTGGCTCTGTACATAGTCTTCCTGAGGAAGATACTTGTATCATTAACGTGCTGTGAGATCATTGTAGCACATCATTTCAGGGGGGAGAACTGTGTTATGGCTACTCGGTCTGCCATGCAGGGAATAATTTTCATGGAGGAGAGGGGAATGTTTGGGACTAATCCGTGATCTGTTGGACTTCCTGTGGGTTACTTATGGCCTTCAGTCAGGCACAACTTGTGCATCATATGTGACAAATAGGAATATGTCCAAGATAACAAAATTCATGCTTACCTGTCACCAAGGCTCTGCAGTCTGTTTTCCTTCTTTGTTTTCATGTGGAGGTAGGTTTCATTTCAGTATCTGTCATGAGAGCATGCCTACAGAGGGCATTCCCAGCTGAGGGCCCAGTTCCTAGAAGGAAAGCCGGAAGCCCCATGGGTGCGGCTTGGTGCATGCCCATGCTGATGTGGGACAGATGATACCCAGGAACTGGAACCCCCGGCAGATCTGCAGCCTTGCTTGATGTGCTTGCCTCAGATACACTGAGACCATGGAGTTAAAATTCAGAGAGGGCTACTTGAGCTATGCGTGGTCATACAGAGGTGTTTTCCCTAAAGAACGGTTTCTTGTTTCCTTAGTTTAACAGTTAAGTTCGTTTAATTGGTGAGTCCTATATAAAGCACATCAACAACCCTGAGAGAGGGGACTGCCCTCCCCGTCATGTTTGGGAGTTCTGTTCTCTTGTGCTTGTATGTATTCTGGCACTTTGCCTCCTCCTCCTCCTCCCCATACTGGCCAATGAGGAATTATTTTATGCAGAGGGAAGGATGGCATGAGGAGAGGCTCTCTGCATGCTGCTCATTTGTGCCTGGTGAGTGGTGAAGGAGCATTGAGGGGAAGCGCTGCAGGTGTGAATCCCCTCTGGCAGGGACTGAAATCTGGGACAGCCTGGCAAAAACCACCGGGCATCAGGGTGAGAGCAGGCCCTCCTGCGTCTCCCAGCACTTGCTTTGAAGGTGAGAGCTGTGTCTGGATGTTGTCCAGATCCTAAATCACATTGAAGTCCTCTGAAAACACCAGGGATGTGTGTGCAGAAAGGCTGTCTGGATAACCTGTAGCTTCCAAACTCCAACAAGAATTTGGGTGGAGAGTGGGTGCTTGGTTGCATGGTCTGGAATGAGACAGTTCTGACATGAGCAGCAGTGAAAATTTTGAACCTCAGGGAACTTCATTGTGAAAAATTGGGATAATGAAAGATTTAAGTTCTGGACCCAAGTGTCAGTTGAGTGAAGGGTTTTATGATCCCAGTGTTTGACTGAGGTGCAGAATTCTTCCTAGACCCCCTTTTGGACTCAATTTTGCAGAAAGAAAGATCTAGAACCCAGAAGTTTCTATACTCTTGTAGGTTTTTCAGTCACAGACATTCTGAACCCCTCTATGGACTCTTCACTCTTCTCATCTTCCTCTCAGTCATAATTAGTACCTTATGTGACATCCCAAAGAAGCCCCAGGCAGCTACAGGAGTTTGTGTGTCTTTCCCTCAATTTCTCTTCCATCAGATTCTAGTTTAAAATTGTCATTGAAAGAAAGTCTTTGAGGATCTTAAAATAAAAGGGGAAGCTGAACAAAAGAAGCTCCGATATGACTCAACTGCTAATGATTCTCTCGCTCCTGGCTGGAGCACCGCATCTGAAGAAAGCAGCACGGCTGTCATTCCATCATCGTGTCTCCTGGCTGCTATTAGGAATGTAACCATGGCGATGTTTAATTGGCTGTCTTAGTCATGCAGCTAATGTCGATATGGTTCCTTACAGAAAAAAAAAATCGATTAATTGCTTAACTTTAAGATAGCAAACATTAGTAAGGTTAGAGTGGTGAAAATAGATTTCTCCCTTGCTAAAGTTCTATTTGCAAAAAGATGATCCAGCTTTAATAAACTCAGTCTGGAAGGTGAGGAATGAGAACAAAACTGCAATCAGGCAAATGTAAAAGACTATAATATTAGTGGGCGAAGGTGGCAGGGGAAGCCTTCTGCCTTGTGGTTTTGGTTTAAATTAAGCATCTGATGTCTCAAAATCTTAACAAGTGATATAAAGCTTGTTTGATATAAAGAGGCCAGGTTTATTGGGAAATGCTGCTCCTTTTCTGGGCCTAGCATCTGAGTCAAGGGGCAGGACAGGCACAGGAGGGGATGCACTGACGACAACTGAGTGTGGGGTGAGAGGAATAGGGTGAAGGGAGTCCAGCCCGTCTTGTGTCAGACTCTTGGGGCTGCGCTGGAGTGTTGGCTGTGTTGTGGAGGTGTAGGTAGCCCCTCATCTTTTCTTGGTGTCTGGCCTCCTGCTAGGCGAGGAAGTTGAAAGACGTGACTTGGATGTTAGTGGGGTTTTTGCTGTGAGATATGCTGAGAAGTCTCCTGTGGCTGATGTCAAAAGCCTGGATGAGGTGCAGCTGGCTTTGGGGGCATTTCATGCTCCTGGGCTGCCCACATGGACACATCTCCCAGTGCCTTTTGGAGCAGTGGTGCAGATTCTTGCAGCTCCTTTGCACTTTGCCCAGACTCTTCAGTTTTCTCCTCTGCTTTGACTGTGATGGGAGATTGATACTGGCACACTGATTTACTCCAGTGTATAAAGATTTATAGAATTGGTTAAAAAAACAGGGGGGGGGGGCAGGGGGAAGGGATGGGGGAACAGTGATAAGCCCTCTCTGTTATGGGGCCAAGTATCAGGAAAGCAGTACTGTCTTTTAATGTGTTTTTTCATACCTGAAAATCAATACTAAAATTTTGCCTTGGTTCCTAGGTAAAGAGTGTGCAGGATGCAATAAGGGAGAAGAAGAAATCCTTCAATTTTCTTGGAGAAGACATTAACTTAGTACCTTCAGTAGGTATTTTCATCACCATGAACCCTGGTTATGCAGGGCGAACTGAGCTACCTGAGAATTTAAAAGCTCTATTTAGGTGAGTCTGGGTTTCATGACCTTTATAAGACTGGCAAAAAATGGTTTTGGGGATGTAGAATCATAGAATGGTTTGAGATGAAAGGGACCTTAAAGATCATCTAATTCCAACCCCCTGCCATGGGCAGGGGCCCCTTCCACTAGATCAGGTTGCTCCAAGCCCCATCCAGCCTGGCCTTGAACACCTCCAGAGATGGGGCATCCACAGCTTCTCTTGGCTACCTGTTCCAGTGCCTCAGAGTAAAAAGTTTCTTCCTTACATCTAATCTAAACCTGCCCTCTTTTAGTTCAAAGCCATTACTCCTTGTCCTATCACCACACTTTCTGACAAGAAGTCCCTCTCTGTCTTTCCTGTAGGCACCCTTTAGGTATTGGAAGGACACTATAAGGTCTTCCCAGAGTCTTTTCTTCTCATAAAGAGAAGCCTTTTCTCAGGCTGAACAACCCCAGTTCCCCCATCCTGTCTTCATAGGAGAGGTACTCCAGCCCCTTGATCGTCTTTGTGGGCCTCCTCTGGACTTGTTCTAATACTTCCATGTCCTTCTTATACTGGGGGCCCCAGAGCTGAATGCAGGGCTCCAGGTGGGGTATGATGAGAACAGAGGGGGACAATCCCTTCCTTTGCCATGCTGGCTGTGCTGCTTTTGATGCAGCCCAGGATGCAGTTGGCTTTCTGGGCTGCACAAGCACCTTGCTGGCTCATGTGGAGCTTCTCATCCACAAACACCTCCAGGTCCTTCTCCCCAGGGCTGCTCTCAATCCACTCTCCACCCAGCCTGTGTTTGTGCTTGGGATTGCCCTGATGCAGATCCAGGGCCTTGCCTTTGGCCTTGTTGAACCTCCTGAGGGCCGCACAGGCCCACCTCTCAGCCTGCCCAGACCCCTCAGGACAGCAGCCCTTCCCTCCAGCACATTGACGACACCACGCAGTTCGGTGGCATCATCAGACCTGCTGAGGGTGCACTCAGTTCCCTGTCCACGTCCCCGACAAACTTGTTAAACAGCGCCAGTCCCAGTGCTGACCCCTGAGGAACACCGCTCAAATACCACCTGCACATTGAGCTGTTGACTGCAACTCTTTGAGTGAGACCATCCAGCCAATTCCTTACCCATCAAGTGCTCCATCCATCACATCCATGCCTCTCCAATTTAGAGATAAGCATATAATGAGGGACAGTGTTAAATGCTTTGCACAAATCCAGGAAGATGATGTCAGTTGCTCTTTTCCTGTCCACCAATACTGTAGACTTGAGTTTGTTTCCGTGGGGAAATGCATTGGGGATTCACAGATTTCTACCTTGCACAAGAAGCCAGGGTCTGTGAATACAGAGGCAGGGAAACTGAGCTGTGTCCTTTACAATGATAAAGTCAGTGCATGACCTGGTTTACAGGATTAGTCCTGGAAGTTAATGCTGTACATTCACTGCCCTCTTAAGTCTGCAAACCAGCTCCTCATTTGCAGTAAACAAAGGCTGTTGCTGCTTTTTGGGTAATTTCTCAGTATCTGAATATGGTGCTGAGCAGATCCCTGGTCCTTCAGCTGAACAGGACATGATCTTTTGTCTGCTTGCCTTGCACTTAACTGTAGAACAGCACTCCCAGATGGCCACATCCTCTGTGTGCTTTGCTCTGGGATTCATTATCCCACTGCTTCGTTACCACAAGTCTCTCCGTGAGCTTGCACAGCCATTTCCCCACCAGCACGTTTCTTGGACATGTGGTTGGTGGGCATGCACAGGGCTCTCACCCCCACCTCACTTCCCCTCCAGCTTCCACACCAGCACTACCTGTACTGGGAGAGACCCATCCTGTTTTAGGAGCAGTGCTAAGACTTTGCATAAGGTGGGGGAAGAGGCCCCAATCTATGTCATTCTGTAAATTCCTTGGCCAGGCCACCATTTTTGTCCTTCCCCAGAAATCACACACATAATTCACTGTTGCTGATTCAGGCAGTGCTGCCAGCATTTGGTATTCTATCCATCAGGATAAGACTATTGCCTGGAAAGGCAATCTTGAGTCGTTGTAGGAAGGAAGCTTCAACAACTGTATTTTCTTCTAAGTACTGTGTTTTCCCTTTATCAGTGCTGGCACAGGTGTTTTCAGGTGAACTTAAAGGCAAGCTCATGTTTCAGCTCAGAACAGAGCTCAGAGAAACCCAGCAAGAGCTGGACAGGCAGCTCCTTTGCCATAGGGATTGGCATAAGCAGCAGTATAGAATTAGAGAATCATAGGGTGGTTTGGGTTGGAAGAGACATTGTCATCTAGTTCCAACCCCCCCGCTATGGGCAGGGACACCCTGTAGTGTAGGCTTTATATTTTGCATATATCCTCTGAGTTCAAGTCCACACAAGTCCTCACTAATATTGGCAGCTGATTCCTTAGAAGATCTGCAGCCAAGAAATGCTTGTTCTGTACTGTTTTCTCTCCTGTCTCTTTAGGCCGTGCGCGATGGTTGTGCCAGACTTTGAGCTGATCTGTGAAATTATGTTGGTGGCTGAGGGATTCATTGAGGCCCGCGCATTAGCCAGGAAGTTCATTACTCTGTACCAGCTCTGCAAAGAGCTCCTGTCCAAGCAGGTGAGCCCGCTTCCATGTCTGGACAGTACAATGAAGCATCTTGATCTCCAAAGTAGCCAGGAACAAAGTGCTTTGCCATTGCCATTCAGCTCTGTGGCTCAAGCTTCCCAGCTTTTCTTTAATGGCTGCAGTTGTGCTGGCAGCTGGGAGAAGGTTTGTGATCAAATTGTTTTACTAGGCGATATGCAGGGACATAAGTACTTGACCAGCTGTGTTACTGTGAGAGATTTTTCTGGGGGTTCAAATGATACCATGTTTGGAGTAGTGTTTGTTGACCCTTTGCTTTCCAGTCTCTTAGTTCCTATTAATTCCCCTTCCTGCAAGAGTTTTGCGATGTCTGTCCCTCTCTGAGTTCAGCCTCATGGTTCCCTGTCTTGTCAGATGTTGACCAAGTAGGGTTGCTTTCAGTGCAAAGCTCTAATTAGATTGTTCTTTGTCATCATTTGTATAAATTGAAGCTGGGTCCAGAGAAGAACTGAATCAGGACTCCAGGTGGAAAACCTGACTACGGCTGTGCCAGCATGAGGCTTGGGGAAGTGCCTGTTCACAGAAACTTTGCTCTTTGTCTCAGAGGTCTTGGTGGAAGCCGTGGTCTGTCACTCTAAACAGTCAGGTGTCACGTTGTGCTCTGAAGGGTGTTAACAAAGCAGGAGTATAAAGAGATGCTTGTTGGCTTGAGATCTCCTCTAATACCTCTCTTTGGTCCTTTTTCAGCAATGCTCTCACTGGCCCTGCTCAGTGGGCTGCGTCTGGAGCCTCATGTGACAAAAGTGGTAATCTTGTGGAGAAACCTGGGTATCTGGGACCTCATAATTCACTAACAAGCCTTTTACCTGGGTAGCTTGTGCAGATCCAGCTTGGGCTACCATGTGTCTGGCTGGCCTTGCTTTGGCTGCCTTGTCATTTAGGTGAAACAAATTGCTTAGCTCTTGCTTCGTGCATGTCCTACTGCTGTTATTACTGCTAGCTCTGAGCCCACATGGTGGTAGGAACAGCTGAGCTGTCTGACTCTTTAATACTGCCCCTGACAGGAATCTCAACTACTGAAATGGAAATCAGGTTACTCAGGCTGGAGGAGGTCTCTGGCCACAATGCAAATAACAGATTTGGATGTATTTCCCTTGCCAGCTTATCTGGCCATTTGGAGCTGCTGGGTCTTCCTCCTGCATGGTGGTGTGCTGTCCAAGCATAAATTCATCGATTCTTTTTCTCCTGTGTAGGATCACTATGACTGGGGCTTGCGGGCTATCAAGTCAGTGCTAGTCGTCGCTGGCTCCCTCAAGCGAGATGACCCAGAGCGACCTGAAGACCAAGTTCTGATGCGCTCTCTTCGTGACTTCAACATCCCAAAGATTGTGACTGATGATGTACCGGTGTTTATGGGGCTGATTGGGGATCTTTTCCCTTCGTTGGATGTGCCTCGGAAACGTGACCTGAATTTTGAGTCTTTTGTGAGGCAGGCTGTGTTGGACCTCCGACTGCAGGCTGAGGACAACTTTGTGCTCAAAGTAAGACCAAGCGATCTTCTGCCATACCTACATCTCCATCGGGTCATATGGGTTTTCTCAATCATCTTTGCTTCTACAGAGAGGGCTATGTGCAAAATTCTTGCAGACTGACCTTGATGGAGGACACAGTGTACTATGATGGCTTTGATGCAGTCATGCCTGCCAAAAGACTGCACTGACTCACTCCCTGAGTTTACAAAGAGGCTAACCCTTGTAGCTTCATGACAGCATGGCCTCTGGAGAGCAGAGCCTTGTCAGCTGATGGCTGATGGATGAAAATACTGGTGGAGATTTGTCTGCAGGCTGAAGTTTTTACCCATTGTGGTTAGAGTGGCTGTACCAAACTCAAGGCCAAATTGATTTGTGCATCTTGGTCACATCTTTCTAAACAAAAAGTTCAATGGGATTTGCTTTGTAGAGCTGATCTGTAATATGGCATCTTTGTATGAAATTTGGCCATGATTTTCTCAGGTGGTGCAGCTGGAGGAGCTGCTGACAGTCCGGCACTCTGTCTTTGTGGTGGGTAACGCAGGCACGGGCAAGTCCCAGGTGATGAGATCTCTGCACAGGACTTACCAGATAATGAAGCGACGTCCTGTCTGGACAGACCTCAACCCTAAAGCAGTCACCAATGATGAGCTTTTTGGGATCATTAACCCAGCAACAAGAGAATGGAAAGATGGTGAGTGTATTTTCATCCCTGAATCTGTAGGAAAAGGATTTTTTCTTTTTTTAATGAACTGTCTGAGCAGCAGCTGGATGACTGCTTCTTTGTATGCAGGTCTCAAAGCCTGGGTGCTTCTTTGCTGCTCACACCCACATGAGAGTTTGTGGTTGAAAAGATTTATAGGATGTTTTAGCTATTTGATCTTCAAATGGGAAGTGTAGCATAAACCTGCTTTACCCTATTGCCCTAAGGATAAATGTCATGTCCATTAAGAACAACAGTTACTAGCTCCTAAATGGGTCAGACAGTCTTTTGGAGTGGGCTGGACTAGTGACAGAAGAGAGGTAGGTGCTGGGTTCCCCCCTGCCATGGGGTGTACGCTGGGGTCCCCCAGCATGTGCCATCACTGTCACTGGTAGCAAACACAACCATCCCTTAAAGTGACGCTCTTCCACCACAGTATTTTCCATCAAATATTGCTTTCCCATCTCTGCAGTACATCATCATTTGCCAATCTGTTGATCCTGATCACTCCTGAGGAAAACAAGCTGCACATTTAAAACTTTCTGAAAGGTCACGGAGATCTGGAGTGAAACTTTTGGCTCTGTCTAATATGGAAAGGCAGCTTTGATTTACGTTTGCAGCAGGTTTCAGAGGTGTGGGGGAGGTGAGGGCAGACATTGCCGTAAATCACCCTTGGACAGAATCTCACCAGGAGATGAACTGACACCCACCTCTCCTGGCCCCCACTGTGGACCCGACCCAACCCCCCTGATTTGTTCTAGTGTCAGGGTTAATTTCATTTTAATTGTAATTAGGGACCCTAAATCAAAAATGACAGAGGGGATTGTTGGGGACAGCCTGAACTATGCAGAGTGGCTGCAGCAGCAGATCAAGGACTGCAGGTACTGAACAGCAGGAGGGACCTTTTAAAGGTGGGTTTCCAGTCTTTTCTAGCCTGCAACAGAGTGTAGATGGCTCTGTCCTGAGGTTTCAGAGCAAATATCTTTTGTGTTAACTAGTCCTTAAAATTTTGTTCCTTTTTGTCAAACAGCAGCAAGGAGATTTTTACCACAGTCCAACAAGAGATGATGCTGTCATCTCATCACTCAGTTCATTAATGGGAGCTGAAAACGTTGTATGTCTTAGATGGTAAAAGGTCCCACAAAGGAATCCTAAAAGTGTTCTCTGTAGAACCAAGCTCCTGTTTTAAGCCCCAAGGCAGTTTTGTGGTGTGGATGCACAAGGTTAGAAGAGAGGCACTTTTCTCTCTGCTTCTGTAATGGTGCGTATGAGGGAGCACTGATGCTCTGAGACAGTAGATGCTTCTGATACTAATGATCTTGGAGCAGATTCAGAGGCAGTTTCCAAGGCACGCGCTCAACATGTGAGGAGCTGAGTGTAGGCAGAGACAGTGATTTTTTTTTTTTTTTTTTTGACTTGATCTCAGAATCAGATACCTCTTTTTAGGTGAGCTGTTCTGCATTTGCTCTACGCAAGCTTTATCTTTGGTCATATAATGCCACTAGCCATTCCTGGTCTGGATCACAAAGAAATAGCTTGTCCTGGAGAAAAGAAGTAGGCTTGTTACAGTTCACCAGGAGAGAGGTGCCTTTTTTGTTTGTTTGTTTGTTTGCCTGATGTTTTTTCATGAAGACCAGCGTCTCCCCAGGTATTTTGACGTTTAGAGGAGAGCAATAGTTTTGTGGAGTTTTCATTTTCTCTGCAGTACTGCTGTTCTATTCCCAGCATCCTTGCTCTTCTTAACATTCATTATTTACTCCCCTCGAGACACTGTATCCTCTCTGTCTCCTTGATTTTACTGACATTTTGTTCTGTCATTCAATGTCATTCTATGCTTGTTCTCCCCTCAATCTCACTAAAGCCATGACCTGGCATTTAATGCATCTTGATTTCCCCGAAATACTTTGAGCCACAAAAAAACACTTAGAAGAAATTCCAAAGTATATTCAGATGGCTTTCCCTGTGTTGTGTAATTTGTACCTTCTTTTGCCTCTGAGTATCTACTCGTCACTTTTCATACCCCTTATTCTTGGTGGGAATGAAGCTCATGTGTAGGCCTTCAGTCATTTTCATAATGATTTCTTCAAAGCAAACTAGACCCATAGCATGATATAGAAATACTTCTTATTTAAAGCATGTACAGATGTGTAGAGTTTTGAATGCTTAAGAGGAAAGCATTCGTTCTGATAGTTTTTATTAGGATGCTGGAGAAAAATGTTAGAGCAGGTGGCAAATTTGTTCATCATGATATTCTTGTCATCTTCCCAGGGCTGTTTTCATCAATCATGCGAGAGCTGGCCAACATCACACATGATGGTCCCAAGTGGATGGTACTAGATGGGGATATTGATCCGATGTGGATTGAGTCTCTTAATACAGTGATGGATGATAATAAGGTAATTAGTGTAAGTTAAAGAAGTGAACATTCCTTGACTGCATGGTGTGGTTCAGCCTAAGAGAAATGTCTATGCCAAAATAACACCTCCTAGAATAATGCAATTATGGTGATGTTTCTTCAGATATACAAAGCAATATTGCATAAAGAAAATGGTGCATGAGGAAAATAGCCCAAAGTATGCTTGCATGGGAATTTCCCTTTCCTGGAGAACTGGTATCTTGAGTAACCACAAATGTCCTGGTCATAACTTCAGGCCCTTTAAAAATGGCAAATAGGGTCCTAATTCTGCACCTTTTCTCCCACCCTAAGGGAGCACTGCTGTTCATTCTGGTCAGTGGAAGAGAGAGGGATCATTCTACTACCTGTTAGAAATTAGTTGCTTTGCTTGGAGGATCTGAGCTGACAGGAACCAAACTTTAGTGCAACATACTGAGCACTTTTCATTTATTTTCATTCCTGCGGGATGCATTAATCTGAGGATTAAGCTGCCATTCTGTCTGCCACGTGCAGGTGCTGACCCTGGCAAGCAATGAGAGAATCCCTCTGAACCCAACGATGCGGCTGGTCTTTGAGATCAGCCACCTGCGCACAGCCACACCAGCAACCGTGTCCAGAGCAGGTGAGTCCTGGGCTGAGCTTCACTCAGGGATGCTGCATGGAGAAAGCAGGGTCTGGTGCCATTAAGCAGTCTTTTGTTGGGCGACTTGGTCCCTGTTAAAAGTTCCCAACCTGGTATCACGCCTGCCTTTGGTGGGCAGAGCATGTCCCAGAAGCACATGGGACAAACTGAGGCTCCTGTCCTCGTACATACTGTGATCATCTTGGAGATTTACTCTGAGCTCTCTGTTGATGCGTGAGGACAGCTTCAGCAGTGCTGAGAGAGTGCTCCTGTTGTGCAGGGCCCTGTGTGGACAGGGTGGGGTGTAGCTGGATGTGTGAAAGTAGCTGAGAAATTCTGCTAGAGGAAAGGAATGGTCTGTGCTGTGTCCTCATTATATTTTTTCTCTTACCCTGGGCCTAAAGGGATCTTGTACATCAACCCAGGAGATCTGGGCTGGAATCCTCCAGTGAGCAGCTGGATTGACAGGCGAGAGATCCAGTCAGAAAGAGCCAACCTGACCATTTTGTTTGATAAGTACCTGCCGCCTTGTCTGGACACCCTCAGAACAAGGTAACATCTGCAGTGTGATTGTATCTCCACCAGCAAAAGCAGGGGGACACCGGTTGCCTTCCAGACCAGCTGTGTTGTGCTGGGGCTGCCTCTCAGCCCCATGGCATTGGTGGCAGGGTTTCCTCATTGCCCCTGAGAGCCTTGAGCCTCACTGGCTTAACTGCAGAGAAACTGGTCTGGGTGCCAAGACTCCTGTCCTTCCTTTGTCGGCTGGGTCTGGTTTTCATCTGATTTTGGTTGGTCTTGTACTTCTTGTGTCAGTGCTGCATCTCTTGGAAAGTAAATCCAGGAGATCCTAAAGAGAAGTTGTCTTGGTCTCCTGATGTGTCAGGCTGGGCCCAAGTCCACTCCACAAATCACTTTTCAGTAGAAGAGATTTTAGACCATTGCTGAAGTAAAGTTTTCAGCCTGCTGTTTGGAATGTGAGAGAGCAGATCTCTTTTTTCCTTCTTCCCACTTTTTTCCCCAGCCTTCAGTGACAAGAAAGAAATAGGTGTTTGTGAGAGAGGGTAGGATTGCTCTTGAAGCAGTTATCTCTTGAGTTTCTTTTCCTGATGCATTTGGAAAAAGGGAAGTCAGTATTTGCAGACATCCAGCCTGTTAGACACCAATGCAATGCATATGAAGAACTTGGAATTTTGGAAAGGCACTGATGCTCCTTGGCTTAAGTTAGCTTCAAGGTGATGCCAACAGAGAAGTCATGCAGTTCTTGGTTAGTTCTTGCTCTTAATCATAATGTGATGAGGACTGGCCAAAGTAGAGTCGGAACATACTTGAGTAAGGAAGCTTCTCCCATACTCTGCTTCTCAAACTTCCACCTTAATTTAAAAACAACAACAACAAAAAGCCACCACCACCAAAAAGAGAAAAATCAGCATACATTTGAACATGGGTGCTATCAACAATAATGAGGACATTTCAGAAGGGTCTGATGTAGTGAAAGCAGTGGCCTTGGAAACAGGAATTGGGCATCTTAATAGGGAACCGCTCCCTGTGAGACCAAGCTGGTTGTAGCTGTTGGCAGCAAGTCCACTGGACATTTCCCACTCTGTTGCTGAACATTGTGACAGGCCATGAAATCCATAGGATTAGCTGCAGACAGCCCTGAGCCGAGTATTTTGGTACCTTGCTTAATTCAGAAATTGTAGAACTAACCTTTCAAATAGCTGTAATTACTTTATGGAAGACTTCAGTGCTGCTGCAATATTAGTTTGGAATTCTGTAAGTGTAGCTTAAATGAATGTAAAATGGCAAGATGAAAGGGTTTATTTTATTACTCCTCTATTTGACCGCTTTTGAACTCGTTGGGTTCACAGGAAATCATTGCCTTTAGCAAGTCTTCCATTTTACTTCTTTCAAGAGGATCAAAGTTTTAAAATGCTTGAAACTTCTGATTACTGTTATTACTTGTATATGTGCCAGTGCCAGCAGGTCCAAGGAAGAGAATGGGTGTTCTCTTTATTTCTGTACCCCTGAATAAGACACAAACTGAAGAAAAGTAAAATGCTAATATTCCAAAAAAGATTTTCTAGGCTTGTCTTCCTATATTGTAGGTGACTGTATATCTGGACCCAATTACATTTCCTGTGCTTTCAATTTCCTTCCTTTAGGTTTAAGAAGATTATTCCCATTCCTGAGCAGAGCATGGTTCAGATGTTGTGCTACCTCCTCGAATGTCTTCTGACGGAGGAGAACACACCTCCTGACTGTCCCAAGGAGCTATATGAAATTTACTTTGTCTTTGCTGCTGTCTGGGCCTTTGGTGGATCAATGTTTCAAGACCAGGTAAGAAGGAAGCTGCTGCTTCAGCAATCTTCTAAACAGGCTTCTTTTTTTTTTTTTTTCTTCTTTCTTTCTGTTTAGTACTTTCCAAAATGTGCTTTATCAGTAATGCTGGTTTCCTGGGACTTGCATATAGATGATAATGAACTAGAAACCTGAATGCAACAACTCAGTTTGCAAAAGACCTAATTGTCTGAGGTGTAGCACCAGAGCAGAAAGACTGAGGGGTCAAGCGATAAAGGCGGAGGGTTGTTTGCTTATGCAGACATGTTTCACTGGGGAGAAACATGAAGTTAATTTGTAGAGGCATGTGGATATGTATAATGTGATCAAATTAAGACTGATTTATCAGATGAATATATCAGTGGGGCAGTCTTGATCATCAGATTGTGGAGATAGGCATTGCACTGTGCAACACAAGCCAGTTGGTGCTTTGCCAACACTGGCTTTTATTAAATAGATGTACATCAGGAATCACTTGTCCTCAATTTGTGATAAAAGCATATAAGAAAGAAATGCGGTCCTTGGTGCAGGATGGGGATTACAGGTGTCCATTTAAGTGGAAGTAGACAGTAGCTCTGCTCTTTGAGGTACTCTTTGCTTGGAGTATCCTGGAGAGCCTGTGGGGCTGTCAGAGAAGCTCAAAAGTTTGGTGCCCTTTGGGTGCTGAAGTCTTCGATCTAGCCAGAAGTGTTATATGGCTGTTGAGCATCTGTGAAAATCATACGCGAAATGTGAAAAAGGGTCCCTCTTTAGAGGGTGTGAGTCTCTCAGGGTCTGGCCAAGGCTCTTCTGACCTTTGTCAGGACCTCTTGTCTCCCTTGTCTCACTTTAATGCAGAAAAGTAGCTGCACAGCCAGTTCGCCTGCTGTCGGGGAGGTTGGGGTTGGTGTTAGCAGGCACTCACCGTGAGCTCCCTCAGGGCAGCTGGCTGGTTGGTGTGTTCTGGTGTGAGCTGCTGGGCTCAGTCAAGCTACTGAGGGACTGATGTCCACACCCAGGATCACAGTGCTTGAGGACACAACCTAGAGACCAAGATTTTTCTGGGGCAGGAGGGTTAATCAGGCCATGTATCACCAGTCTTTGACATTCAAAGTACACTGGTGTCTGAGAGGCGGAGGAAGACAGGGCACTGCTCTCCATGCTGCTTCCCACAGTACATCTATCCTCTGGATTAATCACAGCTGTCAGCCTCCAAATCCATCAGCTTGCTTTAGATGGGGGGGGGGGTGATCCCTTCAGTGGTGGTATTATTATAAGACTGAGTTTTCTCAAGGTCAGCATTTAATACCGCACATTTTTAGCCCCTCGTCAGACACTGTTGCCCAAAAAGTGGGACAAGCACAGACATTTCCTGCTGAGCTGCAACACAGCTGCTTTGGTAGGGGCTTTCGTATGGGAACACCATCAGATGTTCTGTAGACTTGCCCTGGGGAAGCAGGAAAGGATAAAGGGGGATTTATTTTCACCCTGGCTCCCTATTCTGCCCCATTTCCCAGCTGCGTGGTTCAGCTTGGTGCAGCCTGGCTGTCTCTTGATTTCCAAGTAATTGGAAAAGCTGCTGTTTTTTACAGCTTCCCACTGCTAACAGTAATAATGGACAAGATGATGGTGGGCTGTATGTCCGAGCACCACTGTGACACTGCTGGAGTTGGGGCCACCTTTGGCTCTGTTCCACGGTGTTGTGCCCATGCTTCAATGATGGTTTTGCATCCTCTGCTGGCCTTGCTGCCTCCAGGTGGATGGCTTTGTAAGCTGGAGAATTTGAATGTCACTGGTTCAGAGGCAGGCAGGAGAAACCTGAGGCACTTAAAGGAGGGTCTAAGAGCACATGTGGTACCTGAAGTCCTGGACTTTGAGTGCCAGGTTGTCAGCAAGTGGCACAGGGATCAATGTGAGCAGTTGCAAAGCCTGTGTCTAGAGGTATGTTGGGCATCTGCTCAAGCTGCTCACTGTGGGTCTGTCCAGTCCCTGCTGGGAATCTGTCTAGTGATTGCATCTCCTCATCAAAGAACACTTCATACCCACGTCTGAAGCATGTTACCCTGATGTGGGGGTCTGCCCAGTGCTGGGGGACTGCTATTGAGGGCTCAGAGGTCCAATTCTGATCTTCAGTGGGCTCCTGTTTTGCCTGGACTATGTGGGAGGTCCCTGGAAGGACCTGACACCAAAGCTCGTACCCTAGCTTGGGCAGAGGCCTTGCCATTTGCAGATGTTGCTCAAGTGCTCTCACAGGGTCTCTTCATATTTTTTCCACGTGCCTCACTACTGGACAGAAACACCTGCTGGACTGCTCGCCTTTGCTTCATAGCAGGAACAGATGCTTCCAGAAATGCTAAGCAGTACAGCCTGAGCTAGACTCGGTGCCAACTGGACCCTTCAAGTTCTCTGTGAGAGCCCAGCTTTCCCAGTCCTTGTGGAGGACTTGACCCCTCCATGTGCCAGCTGGGAAATAATCAGCCTCAGTGTTGTCGGTGCAGAGTGATTAAAAAGAAAACAGCAAAGCCTGGAAGCACTGCTTTTGCTTGCTCTAGCAGTACCACTACATCCTAGGAGCTTAAGGCTCCTTCAGCAAGCTCCTGGGAGCGCAGTTGTGTGGCAGATGGGTGCCACGTTCCTCACAGCCTAGCTCTTTTGCATCCCAGGGGTCGGTCTCTGGCATTGCTCTGTGTGGCCCAGCATGGTTTACAGATATTTCTGCGCTGCCAAGGACTGGTGGGCCATCAAGCAGCATGCTCTTGCAACCTTTGTGTGGGTTGCAGGAGGAGCTGTGCACAGGCACAGCATCCCTCCGGGAGATTTGGCTTGGAGGTTGGGCTACGCAGTGCTGCTTTTGATGCTCTGTAAATGTCAGAGCTGAGAGTGTAAGGATACAGCAGTCTGAAAGAAGGGAAGCCTGATGAAAAATGATCCAATATAAAATCTGTTTATTGCTCTCCATTGAAGGTGCCCTTCATGTTGACCTTTTGCTGCTGAAATGTCAGGATAAAGAGTCTGGAACGCTTCCCGCTACTCCACGCTTGTTGGTGGGTAGCGGAGCCTCTGTGTAAAAACAGATGATAGATTTGCCATTTCAAGGCTCTGGAATTAGTGAAAATCCATACAGAGTTTTTATTAAGGAAGCAGTTTGATCCGAAGACTGTTCTGGCAAAGGAGCTAGGGCTGGAGCATCTCCATCAAGCTGCTCTGTGAGGGAAGGCAGGCAGTGCAGCTCAGTGCAGCTGCAGGCAGTTCGGATGTGCAGGGGTGAGGGCACCCTCGCGAGAAGGCTTTTAGCACTGAGGCACGTCCCTCTGCTGAAGGCTGCTCTGCCACTGGCGCTGAGGAGTTAGAACAACAGGAGAATGGAGAATTACAGTTATTCTACCTCTCTGAATAGCATGAGGCTGCAAAATCAGGGATACTAATAACCTATTTTAAAAATCCTCTGGTTTATTTTTTGTTGGATGGTAGCTCAGGGGACTTTGCAGTGGATGTTCAGTTCATTTCAAACCCGTGTTTCCTGATGGAGGCTTATCAGTCTACAGGCAGCGTGTTGGCAGTCCCAGCGGGGTTTCTGTCCTGGAAAAGCACATCACATGGCTATGGGGAGGAGAGTCCTATAGATGCCCCAGGAAGACTGTTAAAACTGACTAAATTTTGCATCCTTTATTTCACAGACATCTTTTTAACAGCAACTTTCCATTCCTTCCCCTACCTGCTTCTCCCCAGGGCAGAATGCTGAAATGCCCACCCACTGTTTGCATGGGGACTTGCCCGATATCATGTAGGAGATCAGTAACGGAAGGGGAAGTTAAGCACATTTTGCAAGTCCTGCACCAGTGTCAAAAGCAAAAGCATCGTCTCAACTCTTGCAAAATTTCAGATGCTCCAAAAACTCCCTGCGTCGAAAGACAGTGGGGAAAGCTGAGACAGCAGATGCTTCCAGGGCAGTATGGCAGAAATGCAGCAGAGCAGAAGAGCCTGGTCCCTCTCCGGTGTTTTTGTATAGCGGTACAATTCTGCTTCTCCAGAACGCTACAGCTTGAAAAGAGGCCAGAAGACAACAACTAAGTATTAACAGACTGACATGATTTATGAGGAAAGGCTTTAGTATGCATGCTTTGACTAACCATGACCACAGATGTAGACGGATGTTGTGTCCTTGTCTGTTGGAAGAAGCAGGGACCAAGAATCAATCAAGTGGTCTGTTAAGGCACAGGCACGTATTTCTCTCTTTCAAATTGATCCATCCGTTTAATCTCAGACATACCAAGAGTGATCAACACAGAGGATGAATTATTTGGGTGAATAAAAAGGAGTGATGAGGAGAAGTGGAGAAAATGAAAAAATAGGCTTAAGAATAGGAAAAAAAGTAAGATCGTTATACTGTGGAATATATTTTAAGGACCAATCCCCCTTTGGTAGACTCAGACAAGATAACATTCGCTATCACTGATGAATTTCTCGAGATTAACATATTTTCTTCCCCTCTTGTTTTGCAGCTTGTGGACTACAGAGTGGAGTTCAGCAAGTGGTGGGTGGCAGAATTCAAGACTATTAAGTTTCCCTCTCAGGGAACAGTCTTTGACTTTTACATTGATCCCGAAACAAAGAAGTTTGAGCCTTGGTCTAAAATGATTCCCCAGTTCGAATTTGATCCAGAAATGCCGTTACAGGTTTGTAAGCTGTGTGTGGCTTTGTCAGGGAGGAATTAATGCGTTTTAGTGATTGTAAATGGGTGTTCTGATGAAGTATGATGAAAGGTCAAGCATTTCTTAATAAGGATGGCTTTCTGCATGAGGTACAACTAAATTATCCAGTTTTCTTTGCTGTGCTTTGGCTGTGAAGAGTAATGTTCCACTGGCCTTTCAGTTATGGCCAATGTACATCGGGGCAGGCTCAGGTCCACCCCAATGACCCAGGAGTGGGTGCCAGGGTGCAGGCAGAGGGGTGGATTTGGCCAAGGAGTGTGGTCCGCAGAAAGAAGTGGGATGTGACACAACGTAGTGACAAAGCCCCCAAGATGTCATGTTGTCATTCTGTGCCAACCTGAAAATAGGGATGTTTTTTATGGTTTGGACAAAAAAAAAAAAAAGAGAGTTTCTGCAGGTAGAGAATTGTGTTTGCCAGCTATGCTTTTCCTTCCTTTTAGAAGTGCCAATGGGAACAGATGACTTGAAAAATAATTGTTACCATTTTAGCAAAATGTCTGTTTGTGGGGAGATCCAGATGCTGCTGCTAGCATCCAGCTGACAAGGTTTCATCTCTGCAGACAGTTTAATTGTAATGGCTGGCAGAAGCTCATCATTCCCCTTCCCAGAGCGATCTAGAAACGGGTCTCCTCACCCATTCCTGGCTTTCCCAATTTTTCTTCTCCTCAGAACATGGCTGTGGGATTGTGGCAGTGATGGGAATCACTCGCTTGTTATTCCCCTCTTAGGCTTGCCTGGTGCCCACTACTGAGACGGTCCGGCTGCGGTACTTCATGGACAGGCTCCTGGAGCGCCAGCGCCCCGTGATGCTGGTGGGCAATGCGGGCACGGGAAAGTCTGTGCTGGTGGGGGACAAGCTCTCCTCTCTGGACACAGATGTGTACATGGTAAAGAAAGTCCCGTTCAACTACTACACCACCTCTGCCATGCTGCAAGGTGAGGCAATGGCTGAGACATGGGATTTCTGCCTGGCAGGGCACCCAGCTCCTGGGATTCCAGTGGGGTTTGAACTGGGGCACTCAATGTGGCACTTGGAGAAGAACCCGTAGCTGTGCTGCCTGTGAGGTTTGTGTGCTCTCTGCTGAAGGTGTGAAACACTGAGCTCACTGGCCCCTGGTTTTGTGGGAGATGACGCTTTCAAACATGTAGATTTGAATTCTGAACTGGTTCAGGGTTGTGCCAGTGTGTGCTTAGATCTGCTGCTATTTCGCAAAACACACAGCTTGTACTTGACTTGAGGTGTGTCTTTAAGATGCTTGAATTTAAGCCCAAGCAGAATATGGTGAGATTCTTGGCTAGGATCCAAACTATCCTCAGGGTGCAATGATAGGAATTGCATCCCAATTAGCAGAGAGGATGGTGCTAATGGAGACATGCAAGGCTGTAAGCCAGGGCTGCTGGCTTCTGGTGCTGTCTCACGTTTTGGCCAGTTTCATAGCCCTGAGCAGGGACATTTTTTCTCCTGTCTGGTCCCCTTTTTCCTTTTCTCCTGATCTGGGGTCTCCATGAAATGCCCTTGAGTTGGTAAATGGGTTGTGCTGTCTATCTGTCCACCTGACTGCCTCTGTGGGGGAATGTGTGCTCATTTATTGCTGTATGGATGGTGTGAGGTGTGCAGGTGCTGAGATTTATACAGACAGACCTGGCAGTGCGTCCCTATTTACTGTGGCCATGAGCTATGGTCTGAGACGGGCACTTTCGTCCTCTGTAGAGAGGAGCAAGTCATCTTGCTTGGGGATGAAGATGTGGCTATGAGATTAGCATTGAGAAGCATGATTTATGCTGTTCGGCATGCTTCTCTACTGCTCATTTTTTAGAGTTAATTTGTTCTTTTTTTGCACAGTTTGTCAGTTAGTTGCTTTTTTTTTTTCCCAGCAGGCACCTCTTTAAATTTGTAAAACATGGATACAAAGCAGTTTTTTTTTTTTTTTCCTCTTTAAAAAAGGTGAACCTTAAAGCCCACAATTTCTTAGACAAGGCACCTATTGGTGCAGAGATTTATAAGAAGAGCATGGGTCTTTTAGGGACAGCACAGGTACATGCTTCAAACCATTCTTATGGGCCCTGTGGCTCACAAAACAGCCATGTCCATAGGGACAAATGGAGCCATTCGTCCCCTCTGCCATGGTCTGGGGCCAGTGTGGGGAATTTTTTTGTGTTTTGACCAAAAGCCACTCTCTGTTGCATTTTTTGTTCTCCTGAAGTTTGCTACTCTCATCTCTTTTGCCTGGACTTGGTCTACTCCTCCGTCTGCTTTGTGCGCTCTTGGACCTCCACTCCCTCTGGAGATGCAGCCCCATCTACCGTGCACCCTTCCTCCTGTGCTTCTGCGATTCAGATCCTTTCCACTCCAGATCTGCCTGGAGAAAATTGCTAGAAATGTCCCCCCCATTTAACAGGCAGCAGGCGGGAGGATTTACACTTGCAAAGCCTCGCTTGCAGTGACTGTTTCTCTCAGGTGCTAATTTGAGTTTGTCAGGATCTCGGAGGAAGAGACGTGGACCCTTTGTTATTATTGTGAGAGATGGTTTCGAATTAAAATGCAACTTTCACGAACATGTCACTTGATCCACAGTAATTACATTTCAGTGTGATGAATCTCCTGCATACTTGTTTAACCTCAAAAAGGGCTGATTTTATATGTTAATTAAGGACTAATTAAATTTAAATTAAATGCTTATTTGAAACACTTAATTTAACTTGCTACCAGAAATCTCAAATATTATGGTTTTATTGAAGGGGGAGAGATACTCCACTGAGGCAAGATTCATCATTTTTCTTCGCACAATTCATTCCTTTGTGCAGCAACTGTCTGTGACAAGAAATCAGCTGAATTTTGAGTAGTGGGAAAGAAAAGATCTCTGAAACGCACTGAAGCAGTAAAAAAAAAAAAAGTGGTGATTTAAAATATATATAATTCATGGTCTGAAAAAAACAGAATATAAATCTCTCTTAATAACTTCTGCACATGATTAAATGCACAGTTTTAACACACAGTTTTATAAAAGTTCCCCATCCCATTTACTGAGAGAACTGGCAGAGGAGCTGGCCAAGCCCCTATCCATCATTTATCAGCAGTCCTGGCTATCGGGGGAGGTCCCAGTTGACTGGCGGCTAGCAAATGTGACGCCCATCTACAAGAAGGGCCGGAGGACTGACCCGGGAAACTACAGGCCTGTCAGTTTGACCTCAGTGCCAGGGAAGCTCATGGAGCAGATCCTCTTGAGAGTCATCACGTGGCGCTTGAAGGGCAAGCAGGCGATCAGGCCCAGTCAGCATGGGTTTATGAAGGGCAGGTCCTGCTTGACGAACCTGATCTCCTTCTATGACAAAGTGACGCTCTGGGTGGATGAGGGAAAGGCTGTGGATGTGGTCTACCTTGACTTCAGCAAGGCTTTTGACACCGTTTCCCACAGCATTCTCCTCAAGAAACTGGCTGCTCTTGGCTTGGACTGGCGCACGCTTTGTTGGGTTAGAAACTGGCTGTACAGCCGGGCCCAAAGAGTCGTGGTGAATGGAGTCAAATCCAGTTGGAGGCTGGTCACTAGTGGCATTCCCCAGGGCTCAGTGCTGGGGCCGGTCCTCTTCAATATCTTCATTGATGATCTGGATGAGGGCATTGAGTACACCCTCAGTAAGTTTGCAGATGACACCAAGTTAGGTGCGTGTGTCGATCTGCTCGAGGGTAGGAAGGCTCTGCAGGAGGATCTGGATAGGCTGCACCGATGGGCTGAGGTCAACTGCATGAAGTTCAACAAGGCCAAGTGCCGGGTCCTGCACCTGGGGCGCAATAACCCCAAGCAGAGCTACAGGCTGGGAGATGAGTGGTTGGAGAGCTGCCAGGCAGAGAAGGACCTGGGAGTGATGGTTGATAGTCGGCTGAATATGAGCCAGCAGTGTGCTCAGGTGGCCAAGAAGGCCAACGGCATCCTGGCCTGTATAAGAAACAGTGTGGCCAGCAGGGCTAGGGAGGTGATTGTCCCCCTGTACTCGGCTCTGGTGAGGCCGCACCTCGAGTACTGTGTTCAGTTTTGGGCCCCTGGCTACAAGAAGGACATCGAGGTGCTTGAGCGGGTCCAGAGAAGGGCGACGAAGCTGGTGAGGGGTCTGGAGAACAAGTCCTATGAGGGGCAGCTGAGGGAGCTGGGCTTGTTCAGCCTGGAGAAAAGGAGGCTCAGGGGTGACCTTATCGCTCTCTACAGGTACCTCAAAGGAGGCTGTAGCGAGGTGGGGGTTGGTCTGTTTTCCCACGTGCCTGGTGACAGGACAAGGGGGAATGGGCTTAAGTTGTGCCAGGGGAGTTTTAGGTTGGATCTTAGGAAGAACTTCTTTACCGAAAGGGTTGTTAGGCATTGGAACGGGCTGCCCAGGGAAGTGGTGGAGTCACCATCCCTGGAGGTCTTTAAAAGACGTTTAGATGTAGAGCTTAGGGATATGGTTTAGTGGGGACTGTTAGTGTTAGGTCAGAGGTTGGACTTGATGATCTTGAGGTCTCTTCCAACCTAGAAATTCTGTGATTCTGTGATTTACATTTGCAGGTCTTGTATAATTACAAAAAATGCTACTTACCATGCTGCTATGTCTGTTGACAACCCAACCCTGTGTAAATGAAACAAATTCTGCCTCCATCTTTGGAAGAGTGGTGAACCCCAAGACTGAAGATGCTCTTGAAGTCAGCTCATGGGAGAAAATCCATTTTGTCTGAGCAGAAGATAACTTTTTTTGTTTTTCCACTTAGTCAGTAAGGTTGCTGAGGCTGGAATCAATAGCTATGAAACATTATGTGCAGCAATATGGGTAGATTTTTATTAAATATCAGCCTGGTGTTGTAAATATTCATTATGTTTTATAATCTACGACATATAACCTCAGTCTTCTGCTAAAACAAAGTAATATCTTCCAAAACTTTAAAACAAGAAACTTTTCTTTGTATCCTTTTCCTTGCTCGTGCATGACCCTACTGACAAGTGTGTGGTAATTTGACAGCTCATGTTGGAAATCAGTCTTGTCAAATTATCTGGAGATCTGGGTGTTTCTGGGGAGGGCATCAGGGAACTTGTGGGTACTTGGTTAATAAAAATAACATATTATTTTATTTGTCCTGATGGTATCCAGGAATTTGCACTCTAAATCATGGATTCCTTTTGCCTAAGTGAGGGAAAATGCATCTACCTTCACAAAACCAGTGGCATGATATAGGTCAGAAAAACCCAGACAGTAAGACATAGTTTAAAAAATGATGCAGAAGAGATTCTGAGGCTCAGTCTTGCTTTTGTTTAGTCTGAAGTAGATCCTTTTTGTAGCAGAGTACTAGCTTGCCATATTTTGTTTGAAATAAGAAATATAACTATCTTGTCTGCGTGGATTTGGACCAAAAATCTGCCCAAAGGTATCTGCCAGCCCTGTGTAGGGCTCCCAGCCACTCTCTGAACGCAGCTTGGGAGCAGCCACTGTCCTGCTGCTGAATAGCATCCTGCGCCAAGACCAACTGTTCCCCCCCAAAAAAGCAGCAACCAGCTCTCCTTGTGCCAGCTGTGGGGGACCTGGGGCTTTCCCCTGTGCTGAGAGCAGTTCTGCCTGTCCTGTGCACTGCTCGGCTCCTCGGGACTGATGCAGCTGCACACAGCACAACCTGGAGCTGGGGTGGGAAGCCTTTTTTTTTTTTTTTTGTGCTGACATGAATCCCCCGTTAGTTTAACTGCATCTCTGCCTCCCTACAGGTGTGCTTGAGAAACCTCTGGATAAAAAGGCTGGCAGAAATTACGGACCTCCGGGTACAAAGAAGCTCATCTATTTCATCGATGACATGAACATGCCAGAAGTGGATGCTTATGGGACAGTGCAGCCCCATACACTCATCAGGCAGCACCTGGACTATGGCCACTGGTAGGAGGCTGCTTGGGCTGCATTGTCCAAGACCTTTTTGTTCAGTTCCAGTCTTCGGGATGAAGTTGAAGTGCAGTTCTCCCTTCCTGGCCTGCTTTTGCCATTGCATCTTTCTGGGGTTGGAGGCTGATGGGCATGCACTCAGGGCTTTTTCTCTTCCCCAGCAAAGCAACTCACTTGCTCCCAGCCTGGTTGAGAGGTGCTTTGCTCTGCTCCTGGCCTGCTCTTGGGCTGTGGTCTTGATGCAGAGCCTGCAAGAGGAGTGTGATGTTGTGCTTCGATGCCCTGCAATGCTGAGATCAGGGGAAGGTGGTGGATCTGGCCTATGCTGCGATGCAGCCTCCCTGCTGAGCCCTTGCTGTACATGCCTGATGTTTTTAGGCAGGCAGCAGCAAACAAGTGTTTTCTAGGCAGAAGTAATTTGAAGAAAAAGAAGTAATGGTGCTTGGGAAGGAGATGGGTGTGTTTTACATGGTAGCTGGTAGTGCTGTGAGGGACAGGAATATTCTCATCTCTCTACATGGGGAATACAGGGCAGCAGAATCCAGCTTCTTAGCCATGTGTGCACCTGAGCTTGGCCAAAAGCTTCCTTGGTATGAAGATAGGCAGAAATTCAGGGCTTCCTGGGTATAGAGACAGGCAGAAATTTGGGGCCATGGGTGTGGGTGAAGCAGGAGTGGAGCAGAGAGACATTTCTGCTGGTTGCACAGGTCAGAGTGCTGGGGGCACACAGGATGCAGTGTGGCCCCTCCTGGGTGCGTCTGGGTTTTCAGCCCATGCTCTTAGTGCCCATAGGGTATCGCACACTTGCAGGCTTTGCTCAGAGCTTCTTACCAGCTAATAAATATTAGCTACAGGTTGTTGAAGCTGAAAGATTTCCAGCAAGAGAGCAGGACTCCTGTGTGCCCCAGGACAAGCCTGGACACTGCCTTGGCAAGGTGCAAGGTTGGACCTCCAGCTTCACTGCAGCACTGAAGCCAATCTGGATTTCAGCGGTCACCCACCTGCTGCTTTTGTTTTGCCCAAAGGTATGACAGGACCAAGCTGTCACTGAAGGAGATCACAAACGTGCAGTATGTATCATGCATGAACCCGACTGCTGGCAGCTTCACTATCAACCCACGTCTGCAGGTAAAGCCCTGTTCAGGGTCAGGCATGTTGCTGGTTTTATTTCAGAGTGGGTTATTTAAGTGTGAAGCCGGAGGAAAACCAGTGGCAGGTGCTGCTTTTGTTTTATCAATAGCAATTGCATGTTTCAGTGGGGTGACCACAAATCATAGTGGTAAGAGAGCAAACTTGCTCCCTTTTTGTCTTGTTTGTTTTTCCTTACGTTTTGCTGCTCCATCAGAGGAACCAGTCACAGCCAACTTAGCACCTACTTTCAGGACAGTGTTCTGGTTCATACAGATTTTGTCTTCATTAGCTAGTATTTACCTCTGGAGCATAGCTCATTAAATCCTTTTGGTTTCTAAAAATTTCTGATGGAGGTTGCAGTATATTCTTATTAAAAAGAAAAGGAAAAAAGGGAAAAAAGATACACGACCAAGTGTATTGATTTCTGGGAGCTGAGAGGCTTGACCTTATTGATAATATCAGTACTGATGTTATTTAACCCTCTCTCCTGTGGCAGGAGGTGTCAGTGGCAGTCTGTGGCAGGGGACAAAGCCTGATGGAGGCAGCCTGGCTGTGCCTTGTGCCTGCAAATGAAACACTGAGTGGTTCTTGTGGACCCCTCTGGGGCACAAACAGCAACCAGAGGGACAGTGCCCTTTCCAGCAGCATCACAGTTTCTTAGAGAAGCTTCATGATCAGAGTCAGCCCAAGCCATTGTTCCTTTTAGCTGCTCTGTGGTGTTAATAGGAAGCATCCCATGGCTGGAAATGGGCATGTCCTCTGGGGAATGAGTCCCACATCAGTAAGGGGTATTCTGGGAGATGGCACCTTCCAACAGGCAGCGTGGCCATGGCCATCCTGTTTTGGGAGCGGAGAGGTTTTCTGAGATGCCAAGTGCAGCCACAGCCTTAGTGCCAGGGACTGTGTTTGGTAGATCAGATGAAGCCAGGGAAGTCAAGGCTCAGGGAAACAGGCTCAGCCTGAGGAGGTGAATCCAAACGGGCTGCTAAATATAACAACTTTTACTGCTAGGTTTATAGGGCTGTGTAACACAAGTTCAGGTTAAGTCTAATGAATTTGAAGCACTGAAACACAGTGTTTGAGAAGTGACTAGGCTCCACTGGCAGATAGTGAAACCATCAGATGGACTGAACATCTCACCTAGTGGCTGTGAAATGCAGTTGAAAATCTCTCATTCAGAGAGCAAGAAATAAGTCACTTGCCAGTTTTCATTTGCTGGAAAATTGGAAACAGCCTTGTTCTGGGTAGACAGGAAGTCCCCAAGTGCCTTTGATGGAGGGGTGGCTGCCCAGCTCTCTGACTTTTCCATCTCTTCCTTTCTTTTCCTCAGCGTCACTTCTGTGTCTTCGCCCTCTCCATCCCTGGGCAAGATGCCTTGTCCAGGATCTACAGCACCATTTTAATGCAGCACCTGACGAGCAGAAATTTCTCAGGAGCTGTGCAAAAGTCAGCTCAGCAGCTGATCTCTCTGGCTCTGGGCCTGCACCAGAGAGTAGCTGCTACTTTTCTGCCAACAGCTATCAAGTTCCACTACATTTTCAACCTGAGAGACTTCTCCAATATCTTCCAAGTAAGTGCAGTTATCACTGGAGTTGGCCTTGCCTTTGTAAGTCTCAGTTCTACTTGTGGGGGCATTAATGGCCCTGCCCAGCTACAGAAAGTGTTTTTATTGCACTGAAGCAGGTGAGGGATTTTTAGTGGGCTACTGACTATGCGGACGGGGGAACAGTAACTATCTCAGCTGCCCTGGCTGGGGCTGGTACCGTATGTGAGTCTATACTGGCACATCCTTACATTTTCTCAATGTTCAGGTACTCAGCACATGCATGATGGATGACATTTAAAGAGGAGCTGATAACTAACTCAGTTGAAAGTCAACTCTCAGTTGCTGAAACTCAACTACCACCAGCACCAGTTCTCAACCAAGGAGAAATTTCCAATCTCAGTTGTTTGGCTTTAGAAATGTTTTCTTTTAACAGTGATAGATTTTTTCTTATCTCTGAAATCTCATACTTTGAAGCAGTATGAAGGCTCAAAGAACCTTTTGGAGCTTAAGGTTGATTAATAAAGTTGGAGAAAGTTGTCGGCAGCAAAATTAAGAGGTTCAAATCATCCCAACCTGTTGTACGACCCCAGTTTGTAATTTGTTCCGTCCTTGTTAATGTTTGTTTTACAAAGTAGGTAATAAAGGTTCAGTGCCTTCTGGTCTGGTCTGTTAGGCAGGAGTTGCAGCAATGGCAAGCAATGGAAATCTAAGAACAGGAACTTGAAAAAGTTAATAACTCTATTGTATGAAGGAGGAATCAGACCTCTCACTCTTGCTCAGCTAAACATCACCAGCCTATGGCTTTGGGTGTGGGTCATTTTAAATCCTGGCTTCTAGTTGACCTGTGCTTTGAGAAGCAGAAAGAGAGAAAAGAAGCATTTAGATGGGAAAAAATAATTTTAACTGTGGTCTGTTTGAAAGATGTTAAAGTTGTGGGATATTGGAAAGCATCTTGTCACATCTAGATGCCAGGACTCTGGGGTAGGGGCAGTGATAGGAGCTTAGGTGGCTTTTAGTTTCTCACATAGCTGTTGGAGGAGGGGAATCTGGCTTCTTGGTTTTGTAATATTTATTTAGATGGTAGTTCTGTTTTTCTTGACGTCCTTCATTATGGTATTTGCTCTTTATATTTTCTTACCTTAAGTATTTTAAGGTTTTTGAGAACTACTGATTTCCTGCTTATCTCTGCTGGAACACAATTTTATTCCTGAAATTGAGTGTGAAAGAAGCTCTGGACTCTGGGGGTGCATTTCCATGTGCTCCATTCATTATATCTTCACAGACTTGCAGTTAGTTCTGAAATGACCTTTGGAGGTCTCTTGTCCAGCCACCTGCTCAGGCAGGGCCAACTTCAAAGTTCCTGACACTGAAGATCACACAGCTTCCTTGGCTCTTGCTGTACTGTTAAGCTCATTCTATTGTGTAGCTTATATACCTTTACTTTAATCAGAATTTCCTTTGCTGCTATTTGTGCTTGTAGCCTATAATCCTTTTGCCATGTACCTCCAAAAAAAATAAGGCTCAGTCTTCCTCATTTTGACAGCCTCATAAGGTAGTCATAGATGGCAGTAAGGTTCCCCTTTACCTTTTCCCTGTCCCAAGCAAACTCATTTTTCTGTGGATTGAACTTCCTACAGCTTTTCTCCAGCCTGTCAAGTTCCCTCTCTTTAGGGTAATAACTTGTCTGCTTGGTCAGTGCCATCTGCAGATGAGTGTGGTCTGTCCTGCTGCCCTGGTCACAGAGGAAGATGTTATTGCCCCAATACCAACCCCTGAGGAACACTGCTGGTAGTTGGCCTCCAGTTAGACTTAACAACATTGACCTTTGAGCCAGTTCTCCACCCTTGTTGCTGTCTACCTGGCTGGTCTGTGTTCTCATAGGATCCTTGATGTGATGATGTCTGAAAACAAAATAAAAACCCACCACCAATAAAGAAAAACAGGGTCATCTGAGTTTCCTTACCCTTTGGGAAGAGAGAGAATCAGTGAATGTAAAGTTTGTAGGTCAGTGTGTAATACCTTTTTCAAATTCCTTTTAATCCCAGACAAACAATCGAACACGGGATGTGTAATAGCTGCATATATAAAAGGTGTTTGGGGATTGCTGTTATACCAGCTATGCTGTAATTATACACACAGCTGATGATAACTGTTAAAGGCACAAAACATATGCAAATTGCAGCTGTGGAGGAATCAACCCTTGGAATGTGCTGCCTCTGTACTGTGTTATTGAAGGTTCTGCACAGGTCGTTAGCAACAGCTCCATTTACAATCTGTCCAATGGCTCTGTCATTATCATACTGTATTAGATATTAATACAGTAACTAAACATTTAAGTAGGGTCTTGCAAGCCCAGCTTGATTCCCTTTGCAAAACTGCCTGACAGCTCTTATGACAAGGAGTCCTGTGCTAATTGTCTCATTACAAAATGCTTAAAGAACCTGTACCTCAATTGTTGCAGCTAATGAAGAATGAATGAGTTTGAACCTAGAATGCATTTCAGTGTTATGCAAAAAAAAAAAGGCAGACTACCCAAAAGCAACAGTCAGCAGTAATTCCTTCTGACAGACAGACATACAGGAATTTGTTGCTTTCATGCTTGCCCTTCTTCACCCACCACCATCTGGCCTGCTCTGATCAGGCTGATGTCTGCTTTCCTCAGTACAGTTCAGCTGTAGGTGACTGTAGGTGTTCACTCCGAATGACAGCAGAATATCACAGTGGCCTGGCTGGGCAAATAAAATTTGGTGAAACCAAAGGGAAAGGAGCTGCCTATAAACCCAGGGGTTGAAGGCTTGGCTGGGAGTGGTGGGTTGACTTCACCAAGCAAAGTTCACATTTGTCCTGACTAAGCTGAAATTTCTGGGGATGTGAGCATCTTAGGTGGAATTCCTCTTTGCCTGGCTAGTCAGCAGAGGGAAATGGGCATTTCTGTGTGTTGTTCAAGCTTGACTCATCCTGGTAGAAATGAGCAGAAGAGCTCAGAGGAACCCTGTTGCTGAAGTACCCCCTTCATCAGTGGTGAAAGGAGTCGGAGGTGACTTGTCTTGCTGACAGACATTGACGCTGTGCAGATCTAAGGAGGGAACTGGCTCCAGATGAAGACACCCAGCTTCAGAGCTGTGAGGATAACTAGGTTCATCCCAGGCTGGGGACTGCAGCCCAGTTCCCCCAGCCAGGGGCACAGGTGTGGTTTCACTTGGTTGCCCCAGTGTGGGTATCTGGTGCTTTCTGAGATGTCAGGGCATCCCATCTGGGTTCTGGGGTGTCTTCCTGTGTTGTATCTGCCAAGCCCATGTGGATATCTTACCTGAACTGGGTGAGGAGAGACTGGAAATCACTGTACAGAGTGAAGGGCATAGAAGCTAGAGTGGGATTAGGTGCAGTCAGCAGGAATGGCAGCCCTGGCTCCTTGTCCTTGCACTATATCTCGTGCTGTTGCTGATGTTATTGCTGACGGGGCAAAGTTGCCTTTCAGTCCTTTCTAACTTGATGAGTCTTTGGGTTCACCATCATTATCTGCCACTTTCCCTCTGTATCAGGTCCCAGCTGTGGCTGAAGTTTGACACTACTTTGCCTTGTGTTTCTGTGGTGCCTTTTCTTGCCTCTGGGTCCCACCTTGCACTGCAGAGTTAAATTGATTGGTACGCTTGAGGCAATTTACCCTTGATTAAAGAAGACAGGTCTATGCAGTCACAGAGTGGTGGATTATGCTTTTTAAAAATATATTCCCTGCTGGCTCACACCAGAGGAAGCCTTGTAGCTGTCTTTCTTTACATCTGAAAGGGTTACCATGGTATTATGCTCTAAATTATATCTGTCATCTCTGTAAAATAATCATAGACTCAGCAGGGTTGTATTTTGCTTTTTATTCCCATTTATAACAAGATTTCCAGGAGCATGTCACGTTAAGATCCACAGCAGTTGAGAAGAGACGGCATCTCCCAGTCTGGCAGCACGGTGACAGTGGTGGCTCCAGTGTGCCTTGCTCCTCTGCACGGGCCCTAGGGACTGGCAGACTTCACCCTCCCTGGCACGAGGGAGGGATCTTCATGCATACCCATAGCTGAATTTGATGAAGCGTCAGGCTTACAAGCACTAAAATGCACCTTATGCATGGTCTGCTGGTGCATGCTGTGGTAGCCCGATAGCAGAGACAGCAGGGGCTGCGAGACCAGCGCAGGGTTGGTGGTGGCACCTTTGTGTTCTTCCTCAGGCTGGCACAGCTGTGGGCCTGACTTAGCTTTGGGCTTGGTCAGGATCTGGTCATTTGGGCCCACGTTTGTGATGCTGAAAATTTTGCTTTGCTGACCTATCTCAGATGCTCATTTGTCTATTGGTGTGCTCTGAGCTGGTCTGGTTTCAGAGCTTCCATCCTCTTCTCTCTTGCCCTCTGTCATTTCTATTCCTAGGAGAGAGCCAGACTCCAGCAGGTGCTTGTGGGTTGCTCCATCAAATGCAGCATCACAGAATAAGGTGTTGCAAATGTTGTGGCTAGGGTTTGTCAGTCCTCCCTGGTTAACATGCTTAGAAATTGGTACAGTACCTTTAAATAGGACTCTGGATTGATGGCTAACATCCTCTTTGTTAATGCCATGTTCATCACTGTTGTCGTGCCAGAGTTAGGACACGATGGTGCTGAGGCTGCCCCAGGAGCCCCAAGAGTAACATCAGGAAGGGAGGTGGGCAGGGTGCTTAGCCCAACAGTGCAGGATGGCTGGAAAGGGGTAACTGTGCTGCACAGGTTGTTGTTATTTTAAATGGTATTGAGGTTGCAAAGGGAGAAAGTAATTTAATTTTTATTTATTTATTTATTTATTTTACCTTTTAGTACTTGAGAGAACTTGTGTTTTGTCACCTTCTGATCTGTGGAACATGTTAGGTCACACTCACCTCTGTGCTTTCCCTGCCTCCAGCTCCAAGCCCAGCGGGCAGAGGCTGAGCTGCACTTCCTGGTGCTTCACTCCCCTCTCTTGGTTGTGGGTTGCTACATTAGCAGCAATTCACCCTGCTGGCAGGGAGCATTACAGAGTGCAAAGTTGAAGAAGTGCAAAGAATTAACTCCTTGGCAAGCTGAGTGTCCAGACTTCATGTTACATTTATTTACACCCTGATTTCTGGACAGCTGTTGTAGTCTTCTGGGTTTTACAAGAATGGCTCAAATGTCTCTGGTGCTAATATATATATATATATATATTTTAAATCAAGCATTCAGGTTCCCTATGCATGTGGGTTTTATCATGTCCTAAATAGGAATATGCAAACAAATGCTTTGACTTAAGGTTGTCCTGTACGTGCAGAGCCCTCTTCTGCTTCTGTTTAGGCTGTCTACGTGCAATCTATTTCCATGTAAAGATGAAGCATGCATACCTCTGAGAGCAAGGAAGGCTTCTGAAGTTTTGGGTAAACTGATGGTTGTGGGGGGTTACAGCTCGAGGGGTGGCTGGAGGGTGAATGTGCTAGATGGTTTCTGGAGACCATTCCTGGATGGAAGGTGGTGTAACACCGGGTTTGAGATGAGCATGTGTGCTTGCACTCATTAGTGGAGCTGCAGTGGGTATTGCCATGCCCCAGCCCTGGGTGGCCAACTTCCCAGAAGAGCTGATGTTGTGAAGCACGAGCTGACTGATGCTCATCACTGCTTGCAGAGCTGTGGTGGGTAGCAGAAATACCTCAACGCTTCCCTAAACACAGCCACGGTGGGTGCAGAGCACACCAGGGACGGGACATGTTCCCTGGCAGGCTGACGGGATCACGGATGCTGTTTGCTCTTCTTTTCATGGAGATTGTGGAAGGAGAGGAGTCACCGGTGGGGGTCAGGCCCTGCCCTGCAGAGCCGTGCCAGCCTGTCTCCTCAGCTGCGGTGGGCACGGTGACGCCTGACAGAAACATGGCAGATGAGTCGTGCTGGGATGATTAGCATATTTCCTGTTTCCGTGCCAAATGTGCATCATCTCCTGGGGTGATTATTAAGCTTGTGAGGAGCCTGTCATTCTGGATTACCACATAATAAATCCTGATGGGATCAGTCTTGGCTGGAGGGTGGTTCTTACGCTGCAGCCCGTCCCTGCGCTCCTCTGCAAGGTGCTGGGCGAGCCCTTAGTCCCCGATGGCACAGTTGGTTCTCTGAGAAAAAGCCTGTAATGCTGTTTTGCTGTCTTATTTTGGATGTTGGGATTTTTGGTATGGTTGCCTAGAGAAGTCTCCACGTGGCAGAAGGAACTTCCTAACCACTTTCTGGTCATTCTGTTCAGGAGCGGGAGCTGAAAGGTTTGGCTGAGGACTCAGTGGCCAGTTGGGTAAAACTTACATTGGTGTGGCAAAGAGCAGTTATCCTGTCTTACGCCACGTTGGCACCAAATCTGACAGAAACACAGTGACCCACAACCACACATCTGCAGTGGCCCGGCTGTAGGCTCTGTGGCAGCTGGGGGAGGCTCAGCCTTGTGTGCAGAGCATCCCCATCACAGTTTGGGGTTGCAGCTGGTCATGCTGCTGGAAGAGACTGGCAGCACTGGTTTCCAAAGTGAGGAAAGGGGAGATGTTGGGCTATTAAGTTAATAAAATCATTAAAGATTAGTAAACTGTGAGTGTTCTCCCTACTTAAGTAGCCTTATGTGTGCTTGCATAAAGACTACAACATCTTTTGTGACTTGAAGTGTCTTTAG